>PVIU01000661.1:140796-285105 GCA_004026605.1 Ondatra zibethicus | reverse complement strand
GGTCATTTCTTTGTGGGTCCTGAATGTCCAGCTCATACAGCATACCATCAAGCAGCGCAGGCAAGAGCAGTTTCTTGCCCAAATGGCTAACCAACTCCACAAGAAGCCTCTTCGATGCCCGTCTTCCTCTTGAAGTAATTGGTGCTGCCAGGAGCAGATGTGTCTCATTGTCATAAAAAGCCCTAAGTTCTTAAACATTTTAAATGCCATATTCTGAAGGTCTCTGAAAGATTTGAAGAATGCCTATCCATCTGAAATACATCTCTGTACATCTAGAAAACCTAACTAACATGACTACAAGCTTGACTATTATAAATGATTATCTATTAACCTGTATTTCTTAAATATATATTACATTTTTAAATGATTTTCATAAACACAATACCTTAATCAAGAGCAGAAATACACATATAACAAAATTGACCTTAAGTTTGTATCAATAAACCAAGATCCATACCAGTGCAAATCTCTACAGCAATTTTGTGTAGTTTTCCATGTCAGTTCTAGAATCTCCTCTCTTCTTTCCTCACCTCCGGTTTCCTTCCCTCCATTCCTCCTCTCCCTCATCCCACATTTGATATCCTTCTGCCTCTGCTTGTTGTTATAACTGTGAAATCTGCCATTTTTCTAGAAAGTCTAATTTTTTAAAATCCTAATTGAAAAAATGGTATTTACAGACCATGATCTGTGCCTGGGTAGTGTTTCAACTCCTAATCTAAAAAAATCACTCATTTATATTTTTTTTTTCTTAACTAAAATGGGGGAATAATAAACAGTATTGCTTATAGCATTATACCAGTTACAGGAGGTAAAGGTCACAACCAAGAATATTTCAGTCATGAGCTTTTAACTTGTCTAGAATATTTTATTTAGTGATGCTCTGAGTGAGGAATATTCTAGACTGTGAAAATGATAGCAGCAAGAAACAAGAAGATAAAATGGGGCTGGGGATACAGAAACGGCTCAGTCAGTAACGTACTTGCCTTGCCAGCATTAGAACCTGAATTCCCCGAACCCATGTTTAAAAAACAACAAAACTTAAGTGTGTGTTTGCAAGCCCGGTGCTGGGGAGTCAGAGGCAGGCAAATCCTGGAGCTCGCTGGGCAGCCTTGCTGGCCTACACTGCAAGTTCCAAGCTCACCTTGAACTACCACCCTCCTTCCTCAGCCTCTCACAAGCTGGGGTCACTCGTGTGCACACTAATATCTGGTTCTAGCATCAGGTCTGGAGGTGACAGAGAGCTTTCTCTCAAGGGGACTGTAGAACCCCAGCCTTTGCTTCCCCTTTTGCTTCTTGGATAATGAGATGCGCAGTTGTGCTGAGCCATACTCTCCCCCTATGACATATTACCTCACGCAATAGGCCAATCCACTACTGACCAGAAACTTCAAATCCATGAGCCCAAATCAACCTTCTTTCATTGCAATTTATTTCTCACATTTCATTGTAATTATAGATATCTGACCAATACATTCCTTAACCCTCACTGTGTACAGTGATTACAGAATACAGGTGATGTGTTTCCCTGGTGTCTACATATCCTCCTCCACAGCAGCCATACACGGCAGTAAGGATATCACAGACCAAATTGGTTTAGAGCAAAAGACACTCACATATTGCTGGTGTTTTGAGATGAGGAAATGAGTTCGGCTGGTCCCTCTCTGCTGACACACCTATAAGACACCTACAAGACACACCAATGTGACTGTCCTCCTCTGATACGTCTTATAAATTCTGTTATGCACCCTCCTTCCCAATAAAGGTGAAGTGGCCAATATAGGAAGCCACCCCTTCCGGAGGCAATCATCTCCTGCTCTGCCTCTTCCCCTTGCTGATTGATGGGTCTCCAGAGAACCCCCGGCTCCTCCCCTTGCTGATGGGTCTTCAGAGAACCTCCGGCTCCCCTTGAAAACATTTGGAAGTGGGCAGTATCACCTACATACAAGGAAGTTTTTATTTTAATGTCTATTGACCTATCATCAAAGAGCCAAATAAAATGACTTTATTTGGCGATACTCTCTTAAGGCATCTCCTATTTGTGAAAAGCACTTAAGTGTCAAGAATGAGTGACAGCCCCAACCACAGCCCCAATGTGCCCGCATAAGAAGTAGGCACACTGCTGCCTGAGTGCCATAAAGAATTTTTATGGAGTTCTAAATTTGGTTGGTGTATACTAAACCGGGCACTGGAGACAAATTTCTGAGATTGTGTATATATCAATATAATAGACAGTCCAATCTATTTCCAGGGTAATCGTTGTGTATATCTTAAAGATACATTTTTATTAAAAATGAGATTTATTCTAGATGAGCGGCTTTATAAAGTTGCTGCCTGATGGTGTGGCATTAACTTTTGGGGCAGATCATTCATGATCACTATAGTGTCTTCACTTGCTATTGCTTGGGGTACAAACTCGCCCTAAACCTCCAAAGTCTTGTGTTGCTACCTCTCTTTTTAAGATATACTTAGGAGCCCTTTGAAATAAGGACACATGGAGGCAGCTCTTAAGGATGCCTTGGCTTTAATCCCCTGCCGTCCCTGTTCACTGTGGACAAACACCCTGAAGGCAGAAGCCCCAGCTGCTGTTCTAAACTCCGGAGCGAAGGGAGTATTTACTTGATCCAACATTTATTCCTGTGATTTTGCTACATGGACTTTATCTCTCCATCCCCCCCAGGCCTGACGCCAGTGGGGTGTCCTGATCCTCTTGTAACATCATAGGGATCAAAAAGGAGATTAACTAAATTAAAGTCCTCTTTACTAGTTTGTACTTTTGCTAAACTTTTTTTTTCCCTTACAAAATCCCTCAAATTCCAGAGCATTTCTTCTCCCTTTGGACACGTCACCTGAAGCTCCCCAATCCCAGCACCAAGTTTTGCTGGTGTGGGACATCTTACCTGGGCACCCCACACACCGTGCCCCACTCTCTTTCTTGCCTGGGGACGGAGACCCTGGCTTCAAGCTCGTACTGAAGACGTTCTCAGAAAGGTCTAAAAAGAGACTGTCACCCCTCCTACCTGGGCTCTGATTCTCCTTAGAGCCCCTGCCACACTGTTATCTCTCTGTCTACCCAGGACACCAAAAGTCTCCTAAAAAACTACTTATTCCCTAACAGTCCGTGTCAGTGTGCTCGCGAGCCACCCTCCCCACTCCAAAACCTAACACAAACCTTTGTTCATGCACTAAAATGCCATTTCCTGTCATGTCCAGAACGGTTTCTCCACCAGCATTTACCTTTCAGAACAACTGTTGAGAGGTTGGAGTTGGATAAAACATAACCGTACCTAACAGATGTTCAGGACGTGAACTGGGGATTCTGTCTCTCTTTCGGAGCCCACTCACCATCCACCCTTGTGAACAATGCATCCTGGGAACTCGCCCTGACTGTAAGAACTGTTTTATCCTGTTCAGGAAAAGCCTTCATGCTGGAGGCTGAACAAAAGTTGAGTTGGCCCATCAGCAGTCTTCTCCCCTGTGCACGGTCCTCTTGGTTTCCTTTGATAAACGCTTTTCTGAGCAAGACATTTTTGGGTGCCGACTCATTGCCTAGCCTATTCTGGGAGCTTCTCTCCCAGGACCCATGCACTCTAAACCAAGAGTGGAAAACTCATCTGGTTCTTCACTGAACAGCTGAGCGAGGAACTCAGAACGTTGCCCCCATGGGAGAGTCTTGTTCCACTCTGTGGAAAAGAGCCAAAGCCGGCATGAGAGGATGGGGAGGATTAAGCTGTTCAATCCTATGTACAGAACCCAGTGTCCTGGACTCAGCGGAAGCCGGCTCGTCCAGTGGGCGAGGTGCTAAAAGCAGGAAGGGGCGCCTTTCTGGAGAAGGAAGGGCAGAAGTGGGGGTCTCTGCCTGCACTCCCAGCTGCCCCTTCCTCTCCTGCCTGGGTGGGTTAGGTTGCAGTAAGGAAATACTGGAGTGGCTGACTTAAACAGCAGAAATTGGTTTTCTAAGGGTTCTGGAACCCAGACATCTGAGGTGAGAGCCCTGCTGTGGCTGAATCATGATGGAGGTCTCTTTCTGGCTTGCAGATAGCTGACTTTGACTGTGTTCGCTGGCCTTTTCCTTCGTGCCTTGGCAAGGGAGATATGAAGCAGGAGGAGAGATCATTAGTGAGAGGGAGGGAGGGGAAGGGAGGCAAGCGCCCTCACCTCACTGGGCACCACGCTTGGAGGACATGTTTGCCCTCAATTGCTTCCAAAAGTCTGTCTCCAAACATGTCCACGCTGAGAGCCAGAGCTTCAACCAGAATTGGGGAGGAACAGTTTTCAGTCCAAACCGCTGGGATTCGGGAGTTCTGCAGGGGGAGCAGGCAAAGGAAGTGCGCGCCTCTCCCCCCACCTCCTACTTTGCCATAGTCATAAATAAACATTAGAAGGAAGATAGATGTAAATTCAGGCACAGGCACAACCGCAGCACCGTCCCGGGAGGGAAGAAGCGGTTATATTTCAAATTATTAAAGAGTAAACCACATGCACAGAATAAATGTTTCTCATTTTGTGCTGAAAGTTGTGGGCCCTTTATTTTTCCTTAATTAGAGCGTTTTCTATGTAAAGGGCTCTCTTTATTTGTGAGATGCATCAACGGCAAATTCAACATCAGAGGAAAAGTGATTAATTTCGGAAATGTAGGTTGTCTGTCAGTTATATGATGGCATCAAACATTCTCAGTGGTGAGCAGCAGCAGAGTCTTGGGTGTGTTCCTGGTGCTTTGGGAACTGACGAGCTTTGCAAGTGGTAGGGGCTGGGATGAAATGGTGCTGGCATTGGATTGAGTCTGCTGTGTGTTGATGGATTCTGATGTAACTCAGCAGAAGTGGCCAGCGTATGAACTCCATATATGCACTGGTTTTTTTTTTTTTTTGTTTTTTGTTTTTAAACTGAACCCTCGGGCTGTAGCGATGGCTCAGAGGTTAAGAGTACTGCCTGCTCTTTCAGAGGTCCTGAGTTCAATTCCCAGCAACCACATGGTGGCTCACAGCCATCTATAATGAGATCTGGTGCCCTCTTCTGGCATGCAAGCATACATGGAAGGAATGCTGTATACATAATAAATAAACAAATCTTTAAAATAAAATAAAAACTGAACCCTCAATATTTGATTATTTTAATCAGCACATTTTGTAGTCAAAAGCCCCATATCTTCAGGCAAAATAACCACAGCAAAGAATCATAAGAAAAAGCTATATTTGAAATCTGAATTAAAAAAATAATGATTTTTGCTGCTTGTGGGGGATAAGGATACAATCTTTGTCCTCTGACCTCCTGATAGGATAAGTCGCATCAGCAAATCTATTTATGTAGAACCGCTTTGGGAGTCTGGGAATAATCCCAATGGGTGGAATAAGATGACTTCTTTCGAATGCTGTGGAGCTTGGTTTGCTGGTAGTTTTGTCAAAGAATTCCCTTTTCAACCTCACATCTTTGTGAGATGAGAGCATCTATCAGGTCGGCTCTGCAGGACCTCGTGGGAAATTTGAAAGACCCATGGGGGTTGGCAGTGTTGGCAAAGGCTTGCATGAGGCTGTATTGCCGGCTGGAAACCACACTCCGTAGCTATGCACATCTTCCCTCTTCTCCGATGGCGACCTTGTCACACCTCTCCTCACAGAGTGGCTTCTCCTCTGCCACACACCCCACATCTCACAACTCCATATTAACTGATTTACTTACCCTTCTTCTGCCCTCCTATGTACCCCAGGAGGGCAAAAGCAGTGTCCACCTATTCCCTAAAATATCATGTGTGGTTCAAGCGATAGTTACTTGATGGACAATGGACATTAATCAAGACTGAGCTTGTACCACGGTCAAGCACCACTACTGAGCTAGAATCTAAGAAATTCATAATACAAATCAATAACATGTACAGTACACTAATGCCATTTGTTGAATCTTGACTTACTTTATAAATATGAAAACCTATAACTATATAAAATGGATTCCAGGCTGAACATCTCCAGTCTGATAATCCAAAATCTGAAATGTATCAAACTCCAAAACTTTCTGAGTGTTCACATGATGTAATTGGAAAATTCTGCACCTGACTTCATGTGGCAGATTCTTATTAAATGCTGTGATTCCTATTAAATTCCTATTAACTTACAAATACGCCAAAAATATAATAAATGGTTACTTTCAGGCTATGTGTAGAACAAAGATAAGAAATTGTTGGTGGAAGTTTCTGAACTGCCCAGTCCTGAAGCCGTTCAGTCCCAACAAAACTCACAGAGGCTTATATTAATTATAAATTGGTTGGCCTATTAGCTCAGGCTTATTAATAACTAGCTCTTACACCTTAAATTAACCCATAATTCTTATCTCTGTTTAGCCATGTGGCTTGGTACCTTACTCAGTGAGGCATTCTCATCTTGCTTCCTCTGCACCTGGCTGGTGACTGCATCTCTGTCTTTCCTCTTCCCAGAAGTCTCCTAGTCTGGTAACCCCACTGACACTTCCTGCCTGGCTACTGGCCAATCAGAGTTTTATTAAACCAATATAAGTGACAAGTCTTTACAGGATACAAGAGCATTATCCCACAGCAGAAATATAAATGATTTTTGTGTTTAGATTTAGAAGTGACAATATTCAAAAGTCCCCAAAGTTTGATATCTAAAACAGCTCCAGTATGACCATTTCAGGTGTGGAATATCTAACCTATATCTAATAAATCATCAAATAGTGAGTGGTTCTATATTTGCTCAAGAGCCCTATAAAAGGTGCATGCTGTGGAAAATGCCCATAATCCTATAAGTCAATATGCTGAGACATGAGGGTGTGAATTTGAGGCCAGCCTGGGCTACATAATGAAAACTTATGTCAACAATCAGCAAGCCAAAAACCATATTGAGTAGGCTCAGCGTTAATAAGTGATTTTCCTAAAGCCATCCGGTTTGTAAGCTAGGGTTTGAATTCCACTCTTTCTGACTCCAGTCCATGTTCTTAAGAGCTACAAAAAAATCTCCCCTGGACTCAATAGATTTTTGCTAACGAGAAGCCACATCTTGGTGTATTTGTTCCTTGGGCCAATGTGACATTAACATTTAGAAGGATTTTCACGATATATAGAACAAAACTGCTGTTGCGTGTAGAATAAATATGATTGTTTGAATGCCTAAGGAGCTTCGTTGAAAATGCAGCATTCATTCCAAGCAAACAATGTTTGTTTCTCTCTCTTTGGTCCATGCTAATGTGCTAGGAGAGGCAGAGAATGGGATCGCAGCTTCCTCCCAGCCCCAGGCCTGGGTCAGAAGCCTGAGACTGCACACAGGCCAGGGGTCTGGGTAGAGCCACAGAACCACGTTTCAGCCATAATGCCCAAAGTTCATTCATCCAGGAAGAGCCAGAGGACTGGGGTTTTTGGCTTTTGGTTTTTTTTCTTTTTATTCGGTATGGTAGTGATGAAGAAACACTTTTAAATCCCCCCTCTTAAGTTGGCCGTCCCAGTCTTGTATATAAAGAGAAGTTCTGTGGATAAGTTTTTTGCCCATACTTCTGTAAGAATGCCACATGCACATCTGTTGCCCATGGATGCAGAAAAGGGCTTTGGATTCCATGGAACTGGGGTCATGGATGGTTGTGAGCCTGTGATGTGGGTGCTGGGAGCAAGGGGAACACGGGCTCTTAACCACTTAGACATTTCTCCAGTCCCTGAACCTAAGAGCTGGTTTTCTGCTGGGTACTCAGTTTAGCCTACTTTTAAGAGAACAATGCAAGAACTAACCTTACTTCCTTGGACTTCCCATTAAATCAGCTTTTCCTACCTAAACTAACCCATGGCTATAATTTAAAATTATATGCTCTTCCATGTCCATGACCTAAAGAACACTGCACGCATGCATGTGTGTGTGTGTTACTGCAGTCACTCGTTGAAAACAACAGACAGGTCAAAAGCAACCTTATACAACAAATACCCACTATAACATTTTGAAACAATGTAAGAATTGCTCGGGGATTGTGTGTTTGCAGGAGTCAGTGCTGTGGGGTCAGCTGGAGTCAGAGACTTAACCCTGTGTAAAACACTTAGGAGTTTTGAAATTATCTCTTATTTCCTCTCCCATGTGATGCTTTCTGTGTTGACTGATAAGCACAGAACAAAGCATTTTGTTAGGGGCAGCATCAAGACACAGGCAGCAAGGACAGGTGACATACACGCGAGAGACATATTACATACAAAACAGAAGCCCCAAATTACAGACAAACACAAGGAGAGAAATGAGAATCCAGATGTGGGCTTCCCTGTGGTCAGAATAACCCAGGCGGCAGCACTGAGCTTTCCTTCCTAAATGTGACATGGGTGCATTTCGGTGCCACTGGGCTATCTTTAATTCGTACAAGTGGCTCAGGGCTAAGATGCAAAACTGAGGCATCTGAGGAGGTTAGCAGAGGGATCTGCAGCACGAGGGTGGGAGGCAGGTTTCCCTGAGACAGAGAGCTTTAGTCAGAATCCTGAGCGAAGATCAGCAAGCAGCTAATAATAATAAAAGACATGGTGACAGCGTTCTTGGCAGTGATCACCATGGGCAAATTTCCTAAGGGAGAAAAGAAACAGGACAAAAATAAAGAGCAGGGATGGAGCTTATGCTCAGAGACAGGGGAGGAAAGTAGCGTGGGCAGGTTGAGAAGATCAGCTGGGTCCTGGAGCCTTCCAGATCATCTTTAGAAATGCCCAAGCATGGCAGGATGTCACCTAAAGGGTATGAACAACGGGATGACATTGCTTGATATGTTCCTTGCAGGACAGAGAAGGCACCGAAAGAGCTGAGTGTGGATGGTACTATTCAGATGGCAGAAGGTCATGGCAGGTCACACTAAAGATAGAGAGAAAAAATGAGAATATTGTGCTGATTCGATTACTGCTTGCATATAAGAGGTGAGACTGCAGGGTTATGAATAGTGATGTTCAACATTCCTACCTGAGCAATAAATGGAGAAAAGAGAGGTACCATTATTGGGTTGGGGAGATCCTGCAGAAGAAGAAAAAACAGAGGAAAAATTAAGACCTCATTTTTATTGTATCATGATGAAAATTTTTAAGAAATCATATGAACAGTTGAACATATTTATGTAGTGCTTAAAAGTAAGGTCTGGGCTGTAAAAGTAAATCCAATTTGCTATAACAAATTTTGAACACTCACTCAGAGCCAAACATCAGGCTAGGAACAGGGAAATGTCAAGGAAATTCCTGGTCCTCCTGGAGAACATCAACTCCAGGCGGGAGACCACGTTCTCGGAATTGCAGGAGTGAGATATGCACGCGCTGGAACGGGCAGCCTTCAGGGTCACAGCTTAATGTTACGGCTGTGCGAGACAGGGAGGCAGGTGAAGATGTGGAGTGGATTCGGGAAAGTTCTACAGAAAGCCTCAAAGTGGTTCCCATCCTTGATGGTTGAGGGGGATTACAACAGGCACAGAAGGAGCAGAGAAAGGAAGTCTTGAGCCAGAACATGGGGCGAGTGCAAGGAGTGATGGGAAGAGTGAGAAGTCCTGGGAGGACAGGGAAGGGAGGCCCTAAAGACTGGAAAAGCACGCTGGGGCCAGATTCCCCAAGATTCAGTTGAGACCAGAGATAGTCATTGCTTCCACCAATGACATAGAATTACTTGGGGGGTGTGGTTAAAGTTCATATCCCTGAATTTAAGTCATTGCTACTTAGATTATATAATCTTGGCAGGGGTGGGGAGAATAGAGACCTGGAGGGTTATGAGATTCCTGGAGAAAGATGGTCATGTAGAAAGCACTGATGTCTACGGTCAGAGCCAAAAGTCCCCGATGCTGTTTTTAATCATTCATGGAAGACACACTGTACTTTCTATCTTTTCATTCAGATACCTGACACAAACATTAACTGTCCTCCAGTCTCATCCATGTTGTAGCATGTACCAGATATTTTTCCTTCTTAAGGGTCAATACTATTCCCTGCACGAGTATCTTTCTGTCTGCTCATGAGTGCTTTCCTCTTGTAGACAATGCCTCTCTGAACATAGCTGTACCACGCAGGAATTATACAACCCAGAGGATAATCTGTACTGTAGGCAATGCAAACCCAGTGGGGTCCAGGAATTAGTGGTTGGTTTTGTTGTTGTTTGTTTATTTTTATTTAAATCTCCAATGTGCAGATCAAGTAAAATGGTCATTAAAGTGAACTCAAGGCACCTGCAGAGGCAGGAGATTGAAAAGTCACTGTCTTGCTTCCTCTTCCCTTTCCTCTCAAGCCCTGCCTGAGAGCCTTCACCCAGGACAGGAGACAGCTGTGCTGCGGAAACCCTTAGGGAAACTGAGGATGAGGTGAGAGGCAGGGCAGGGGTGGCAGCTCCCTCTCCACCCCTCTGCAGAGCTATTTGTCTGGCCTTGAGCTTTCTATGGCATTTTCCCAGTGACTTGAGTTGCCTGGGTGGTTTGGACGAGATGCAGTCTTGACTGGGTCCCTGGTTTCCAGGATATCTCTAACTCTGGACCGAGAAGCTTGGATGGGCTTATTCCGGTTTCCTGGGCATAGGGCCTTGTCCCCACAGCTCACCATGCTGTATCAGCTATGAGGAGACTTCGGGACAGGAGATAGAGATGGCCAGCCAGGAAAGGCAGAAGCAGCCTGTGAATCAGAGAGACTCTAACTGTGGAAGGAAAGGGCGAAGGGCCAGAGGCAAGCGCAAGTCTGAAGGAAACTGGCCAGGTTTGTATGCAGTAGAGAGGCACAAGTACACACTATTTCACAGCCATGCAGACGCTTCTTAGGCAGCTGTTGCTACCAGGCTCCCCATTCATTCCAACACGGTGAGCACGGCCCAGGGCAGCCTGGTGGCTTTGAGTAGGAATGGGCACAGCGGCTCTGTATCCAGAACATTCCCCCTCAGATGCTCCAGTCTTCCCAGAGGTGTGCTTCTATTGGGGGTAAATAGCCTTTCCCAGGTAAGCTTGAAAAGGTCTGGGAGTATTTAATAAATTATTAAGATAAATTATTTTTAAACTGCTTGCTGTCATGAGCATTCCATGTCAGAAATATAGACAAACATGTGTGTTCTTCCAACGACAGGATTTACTGGATAGCAATAAATTCAGACTATGTCAGTTCCTTGGCAGCAGTTTGCCCACTTTTCCTTTGACAGACAACCATGGGCCAATACAGGATCTTTTATTGTCATCTTAACTACTCAAACCATCGGATCACACATTATATATCACACAGAAATAATATGCATATATCTGTGTATGTTGGTTACTGTAATGGTTTGAGTGGGAATGGCCTCATAGGTTCATATATTTGAGTGCTTGGTTCCCAGTTGGTGGAAATCTTTAGAAAGCCCTGGAAGGTGTGGCCTTGTGGGCGGAGGTGTGTCACTGCGTATGGGTTTTGAGGTTTCAGAAGTCCACACCATTTCAATTAGCTCTATCTCTGCCTCCAACTTACAAATAAGTTGTAAGCTCTCAGCTACTTCATCACCCGCCTCTCTGCTGCCATGCTCCCCACCATAATGGTAACAGACTCACCTGAAAATGTAAACATCCACAATTAAATGCTGTCTTTTAGAAGTTGCCTTAGTCATGGTGTCTCTTCATATCAAAATAAAAATAACTAAGGCAGTCACCAGAAGGTTAAGGAGGTCTCAGAGTGAGTTCAAAGAGACCTACTGGAGGCAGAGGCTGATAGAGAGGCAGAGAGTCTGAGGTGGGGTTGGTGGGGGGGGTATAATGAGCCCTGTTGAGAGCTGTCCTGGAGACATGGCTGTAGAGCCAAGGCGAAGGATCAGGCAGAGCTCAGTGCCCAGTTTTTGAATCTCTCTCCTGAGCGGTGCCACGCCGGAGGTGGTGTCTCTGTGCACAAGAACAGTTCAGCCAGCACTCAAAATGGAGTCAAAAGCTTGGGAGATGGAGTCGCCCAAGTCAAGGTACAGTCTGAAACTGGTTGGTACTGTATGCAGGGCACAGCCCAACCTCAATATTTATCTTTCTACAATTGTGTTGAATGAATCCTTCATGTATAATCAACAGAATAATAAACTTCCCTCCAGTTGCCTTATTTACTAGTGTTATGACGCCCATTGCACCAATGTTCATATTGATATGCAGGTGGGAGAGAAAACAAACCGATATTTATAATCTGTTGCAAACACGGCAGCTTTTAAAACAAGAAACCAGCAGTAAAGGGAGACAGCTCATCTCACCTGTCTACATGGAAAAGCAACAAGGCACAGCCCCATTGAATAAGAATATGCCCTTCAGAGCCAGGCGTAGAGCTGGAACGCAGCTAAACCACAGAAAAAAATCATAAATCAACTGGAAGTGAATAGCACAGAAATGACCAACTCAAGTTCTACAGACAGAGATAGCATCCTGATGGGGGCTGAACACTGGCTGCAATCCTGGGGTCCTGGTCAGAGTTCTCCTGTCTGCTCTGTCCTTCCGCAGATCATGGGACACTGCTACCTCTCTACCTCAGCTTCCTGATCTAGTAGATATAGCAATGCCTGCCATTCAAGAATATACACACCGGAGAGAGCTAATCCAGGTGAAGACCTTGAATTTGGAGGCAGTCTGGTCCTCACTATCTCTTAGGGAGGAAGCTCCTCCTCCTCAAAGCCAGAGCTGTGTCCATTTCAGTCCTGGTTCCAGGAGCAAATCATGCTTTCCTTCTCTTTCCAAGTGTCATTGTGCAGTGTCTTTAAAATGCTCCAGTTTGTCGTTAAACTAAATGTAAATTAAAGCATTCTAAGAGACCATTTTTACCCACCAGACTGGCTAGCATCCAAAGCCTGGTAACATGCTGCATAGAGGCTGTTCGGGATCAAACAGTGGCATGCCAGACCTGAATATAAATCAATACAACCATGAGGAGGGCAATTGGCAATACATCAGGATGACACATGCAAACCCCTGTGGTATGGACAGTGCTGGTCATAAAAGGATTTTTCTCCTAACAACAACAGGTTAGAAATAACCCAAATGCCCATCAATAAGAGGCCATTTAATTAAATTACAATAAAATTCAAGGATACTTTGTAGCTAAGTGAAGGTATTGGCTTTGGCATGAGAGTTCTCCAAAATAAATTTTAAGTTAAAAAGGAAAAGGAGCAGAGCGAGATGCAGATTACTATTGCAATATGCTAGTTTTGTGTAATTTAAAGGGAGAAAATAAGAATATATATTCCTATTGCGCTTGCACAACCATCAGGAAGTGAGAGTGGGTATAATTAAGATGTTCAGATGAATGCAATCCTATGTGCAGGTACTAACTTAACTGGTCTGGGGGGCAGGCATGTCTCTCTATGCCCACTCATTTATATATCCTTTAGTATGCCAGTGTTTCAAATTGTAGGACTGTATTACTTGCCAATAATTTAACCAGGTATTTATTTTACATTTTTAACTTTCTAAACACAACTAATATGCCTCGTGGTCAACCTTGCGAGCTTGATCCTGGCCCTTCTTGTGAGAATCGCCATGGTCCACTTTTCTTTTCATTACTAGGTACTGACCAAACCTTGATGGTACTGGGGAAGGTAAATCATACTGGTCTTGCTGGATGGAAGCAGGGTTGTCCTCCAGGTAAGGATAGGGCCACAGACAGGACTCATCGCGTTTCTGGCCCTGGCTCTGCTCCTATCCCTAGCCTTGGTAGAATAAATTGTTTCCTTTGCCTGGGTTCCTTAAGTTACTTTTCTTGTAAATATGTTGCTCTAGAACTTGTTCCATACTGTTATTAAATTTGAAAGTGCATATTTGATATTTTTAAGCAGAAAAAAAGGGCAAAGCACAGATCAGTACATGTAACATGCTAATGTATACAACAAAACAAAACAGAAAAAGATAAAGGAGGATATGAATGTGGAGCCGCTCAGAGGCTAATCCATGTGGTATGCATGCATTGAGGGTGACCTCATTGTCCGGGTCCTCTTAGGCAGTTCCTATGTGTGCAGTGGCACATGTGAGGGTACATGTAAGACCAGAGGAAAGCTCAGACTCCACCCACCTTGTTGATTTTTGTTCCTATTGTTTTGAGAGCGTCTCTCACTGGCCTGGCACTTGCCAATTAATTCAAACTAACTGGCCGGCCAGCCCAAGGATTCCTTTGTCCTCTTTGCCGGGGCTGGCTAGTAAGTACTGCCACAACCACCATGCCGGTGTGTTGTTTTTTAACTAAAATATACTTAACATAACTTCCTCTCCTCCCTCCAATTACTTCCATAACTTCCCTTTCCAATTCACAGCCTCATTTTAAAATTTTTGTTATATGTATATGTATATATAAACAAACATATACAAATAAAATGATCATCTAATCCTAAGTGGTCATCTCAGAAAAACACACACATGTAAGCAACATTATTAGACTGTGTGTGTGTGTGTGTGTGTATTACATATACAAATGTCTTATTTTGTTTTGAATGTGGGTTCCAGGGATTGGAGTTTAGGTCTTCTAGTGCCTGTGATGAGTACTTTACAGACTGAACTCTCCTTGGGCCCCTCATTCTTCATTTTTGAACAGTTAATAAGTAATGATTAAGGATGAAAAAAATACAGCTTTCACATTAAAGGGAATAAAAGATAGTTTATTCTATAACCAAATTTGAGCAACCAGGACCCAAGAACAAAGATTTAGGTTACTTCTAGCTCCAGGTTCCAACATGAAAGTAGTTTCATAAATCGTATAGTTTTACAGAGGAAAGAAAGTCATAAATCAAGGTAAATTAAAATGTATTGATGGGTACATCAGAGAGGTGGTTACAGTCAAAATGGGGTAGCTTCTCTACAGGCCCAAGATGCTACCTGACTGCATCCTTAGCTTTTGGGTTTGGGGGAGTCGGTGTTCTGCTAAGCTAACAGATTTCATAGGGTTTTATCTATTATTCACAGGATGAGTTCTTACACAAAGTAAACCAGGAATGGCTAGGAAGGGGTCTAAAGCTACCTGAAATAAGGTAGTTAGCTTCTGGACCTGCACCACCCCTACGTCTCCACATCACTGTGGTTCTAATCAGTCGGTCTCTGCAGGTGCGGCTTCTTCCCAGGTGTTCTCAGTCACAGTTCTGCTGACCCACCAGCATGTTTGGGGTATGTGGGGTGGGGAGGAGGGCAAATATTACTTATTAGACAGATAAGGTTCTAGGATCTGGTGTACAAGTGACTAAGTAGCAGGCGGACCGCTCTCTCCAGGACAGAGGAATGATAGTAGGCATTAAGAAAGAAACTCCAGGATCATATCAAACTATTACCCACCATCAATCAGCCCTAACTCCCTCACCTGGTCCTCTCTACCTGATATAACATTTACAGGGACCATATAATAGGATTACTATACTCTAAAATTAAAATAACCAAAGCTAGTTTGCCCTAATGGAGTAATAGTAACAGACAAAGACAGTATATATTTTAAATAACTAAAATGTATATATTTTAACTGGACTGACTATATGTTTGCCCCATCCTTACAGTTATTTGTATCCTGTGAACTATCTGTGAACATATTTAAATGGGTAGAAATTGGACTTTAGAAGGAGCCACTGTAGTGGTGTTCTTTTTTATTAGCAAAAAACCTTGAATATGGTTTAATTTTTTAAACCTCAGCTAGTTATATTATTATCAGTACTTAAAGTATAAAACATCATGAATGCTGTTGTTATTACATACTGATGTCTTTTGTGTCATTTGGATAAGAAAATAAACTTAAATCTTTGGCTATCTCTAGTTAGAGTAACTAGACTTAAAATTTATTTTAAAAACTTGATTATTTTACCCAAATTATGGTGAATAATGAGAATACATATGTAATTAATATATATGTAATAAATACAGGCAACTGCATTAATAGTTTTGAGTTTTTAACCAAATTTAAATTTCTTATTAAATATTTGTTATTATGGGGCATACCTTGAATTTTTTGTTAATTTTAGAAAAAATGTTCAGATTTGTAAGGCATCCAGGGTAGAATAAAGTTTGCATTTATAACTTAAGTATTTTTAAAGCTAAAAACAGAGATGAAGAATTCTTTCAGAGATACCACTATGAGGTAAGATTATCTCTAAGCCCTAAGACGTCTTTGTAAGCCTTAAAGCAGGTCTTTAAAATGACAATTTCTCAAAAATGTTTAAGGTTGTCACATAAGCCTGGCTTATGATAAGCTCTTGAAAAAACTTGTTTATCATTTGTTTCTTTTAAAATTGTATTTATTTATTTATTTTGGGTGCATTGGTATTTTAACTGTGTGAGGATGTAGGGTCCCCTGGAAATGTATTTACAGGCAGTTGTGAGCTACCATGTGGGTGCTGGGAAGTGAACCTGGGTCCTCAGGAAGAGCAGTCAGTGCTCTTAACTGCTGAGCCATCTCTCTGGCCTCCCATCTGTTTCTTTTCTAAAAAGGCAGTAGTGGTCAAAGTACCTTTAAAATCCTTAAAAAGGTTTACATTTATATACACACACTCCCATATATACAAACCATATCTAAAAGCACACACAGAAGTCATCTTCTTGATCGTTGACATAAGAATTTAGTATCTCAAGGGGGGTATGTGTGTGATTATCCTTGACTAAAAGCAACCAAATCTTAAAGTTACTTTATACTTTAAGTGGCAGAGACCATGTGACCATGTCATAGAACCAGAATTGAGAGAGGGACGATTGATCAGAACTATATGATTATATATATGTTATCCTTTTAAAAAATAAAATTCTTTTAAAATTTAAAAACTCATGTTAATTGTCCCAAATAAAGATTTAAGGAAATTAACTATCTCTATTTGTTTACCTTCTGTTCATACTAATCAAATATATTCATCGTTGAGACTATATTCCCATAGTCCTCACTCTGAAAAGAAAGCACAGCAGAAAGATCTTTAGTAAATGTGTACATTTATTAGTGTATATATAATCCAGCCTTAATAAAATATCTTACAGTTAACAGTTTTATATTAATAATATTTTGGAAAAGCAATTATAGCAAATTATGTTACTCATATAAATCACATAAAAATTTTAACATATATATTTAGAATTTGTTTTGAGAAGAAATCCTTATTAAAATCTATGTATGTAACAATGAATTTCATAGCTTAATGATATTTTTATTTTATGATTCTACTGAATGCTGTTTCACATAAACAATTAACATTTTAAGTTTTTATGAAACATTTAATTGATTTTAAAATACCATTTTACTATGTTTTAAGATGTTTAGAGTATCCATATTTGTAAGGTATTACGTATTTAGCAGGTCTTTTAAATATATCATCACAATGTTCAAATTTGTCTGTTCCTCTCACTCTCTGTCTCTTTCCCCTCCACCCTTTGTGTGAGAAGTCCTTCTGTGTTGCTTTTATTGGTTAATGAATAAAGAAACTGCTTGGCCTGTTGATAGGGCAGAACTTAGGTAAGTGGGAAAAACTAAAGGGAATGCTGGGAGAAAGGAGGTGGAGTCAGAGAGAAGCCATGGAGCCACCAGAGACAGATGCTGGGAACTTTAGCTGGTAAGCCACAGCCACGTGGCGATACACAGATTAATAGAAATAAGTTAAATTAAGATATATGTGTTAGCCAATAAGAAGCTAGAGCTAATGGGCCAAACAATGATTTAATTAATACAGTTCCTATGTGATTATTTTGGGGTTGAACAGCCAGGAACCAACAGGTGGCCTCCTCCTTACTATACACCCTCACTCAGAGGTAGTCTCTGTATACTGCCCCAATTCATCTCTCCTGTGAGATCTGTTGCATGGTGTGATCTTTGTGCACACCTTGGCCCTGACCCACCATGGTGCTCCCACCACATAAACTCAAACAG
The DNA here is from genome assembly GCA_004026605.1 of Ondatra zibethicus. Classification (NCBI taxonomy): domain Eukaryota; kingdom Metazoa; phylum Chordata; class Mammalia; order Rodentia; family Cricetidae; genus Ondatra; species Ondatra zibethicus. The sequence goes on along the minus strand of PVIU01000661.1, from coordinate 267,335 downwards.
GCGTGCCAATAACAACGACAATAATTTTAGTGGATAACAAAAAACCTGAATTGGCCAGTTTGTTACAGAAATTTGTTTAACAACAACATCATGAAAACAACCCAAAATTATGAAAACAATGGTTATAGATATGTATGACACAATTACATGAAATTAAGTGCACTCAGTTTAGAATTTAAAAGGTAGTTTATATCTCTCTTAAGATGTGAGAAAGGCTCAGTAACAAAAGATCAAAAGGTGTTTGTTATAAACCTAAGAAACTTCTCTGTCTCTCTCTCTCTCTCTCAGAGGTAGTTTTCTACTGTGTCTGGGCTAGGTGGTAAGAACCTGGCCTAGGTAGGATATGTAGGGCATCAGGTTTTACAATGTTCTTCCTCAGAAAATCCATGCACTTTTACATATGATCCAAGAATAGAATGTGACTGGGTCAGGAAATGTCTGTTTCTGGATCAGGGGCTCATAAAAATTTAGTGAGTCTCTGGTCAGAAAAAAAAAGCAAAGGAACGCAGAAGCCAAGTTTAACAGAATCCGTCACCTCAGTGACAAACAGGGGAGCTCACCAATGCCTGAAGATGGGTTTCAGCATAAATCCCTGGGATGTAAATCCCGGGCATGTTGGGGGAGACACAGACTTAGCTTCATTTGGCTATCTTCAGCAGCCAGAGGAGTTCCCCTAAGCTTTAGGGACCCAACTCAGGACAAACTGAGATTTCTGGCTTTAAGGCTGGCAGGAATTTAGGACCAGTTTGTATAATAATGACACTGTACTGTAAGCAAAAGTCAAAAGAGGAAAAATAAGCTACCCATGGAAAACTGTAAGATAGGTAGGAGACCAAGAAGCCAGGATAGAGGAAGGGACGAGGAAGGGTTATTTTAGAATTTATCTTTAGTGTGGATATAAACTTAAAGTTTTAAAAATCAATTTCTTCTTTAAGCATCTAGTTTAACTCACATGTATTTTCGAGCCCTTTACTGTTACTGTTATAATTATGCAGGCCTGCCCTGTCACCTGGGTGCCCTGTCCCTTTAAGAAACAAGCTCTGCCCACTCCCGATCTCCCCTTTCCCTGCTCCCAGGCAAGCTGATATCCTGCCTCTTCTCTTCCTTTATCTCTTTGTCTCTTCTTCTGAAGGGGCAGCCTCTGCCTCCTTTTTTCCTTCTCCCCTCTTCCTCTTTCCTCTCTCTCTCTGTCCCTCTATCCCCCCCTCACTCTTTCTCTCTCCCAACAAACCCCCTCCCCTCCTGTATCCACTAAATAAACTCCATACCCAAGCTCTCTCTGCATGGCATGGCAGTGTATCTGTCTGTCTCTTACCACCACACAGTCCCCCACACCAGCAGGGGTTCCTGCCAGGGTCACCCGTGCCAAAAATCGTTCTATTACGAAGTACAGATTTTATCACTTTTTTACAGACACTTTTACATTGTGATTAAAGCAGGCTTCATGTTTGCAGTTTTAAAGCTTTATTGCCTAGGACTTTAAGAGTGCAAGGGAAACTAGTTTGGAGGTGGTAAATGTTCCTCACCGAGGGAACAGTGAACGTAGGCAGTCTTTAGCTAGATTCCCCAAATACTTGCAAGCTGAAGATCAGTAATTATCACACATAAAGCCTGCTGGAATACCAAATGGTGGTTTATCTCCAAATATTTCCTTCTTTTCAGAAACTTTCTTCTCCATTTTCCCCCCTTTTTCTGAAAAGTTGCATGTCAGTGCTAGCTAGGGGATGTTTGTTTAGGGTCAGGTTTATGTGCTGATCAGGGGACCAACTTTCTCAGCTTTCATCCTGAGACTTCATCTTCTCCCACTGGGTGTCAGGATGATCCTGCATGTTCATGAAAGTTTGAGGGAGATGTTTGTTAGACTTCCCAAAGATGCTGTAGCAGATCATGAGGTGTTCGCTGATATGGGCCACACTTTTGGGTGGGAGAGGAGGGGCGCCTTCTATTGCTGGTGCCTTTATGAGCAGGTGTTTGAATGAAAATGGCCCCCATGGGCTCATAGATTTGCATGCTTAGCCCCAGTAGATGAAGGATTAGGAGGTGGCCTTGCTGGAGAATGTACAGCCTTGTTGGAGGGCGTGTGACCTTAAACGAGGTATTTTGAAAACAGACCGGAGAAAGTAGCTGTCAAGTTAGGATTTTAATTGATCAGCTCAGAATAAGCAAATGAATCATGAACCAGACCGAGGGAAGTCTGAATCCCCTTCCCCCCCTCCCCAAAAGAACTCACCAGCCATCCTAAACAAATAACACCCTGTGGCCTGGCCTCAGTGGGTCCCCGCAGGTACCCGGACAACTTCTATTTAGAGTTTCCTCGATAAAAAGTGAATAATATGCATAGTTCAAAGTTTTGGCGCCATAACTGTTGTCACTAACATAGCTCTCCCCTTAAGCAGAATAAAAGATAGTTTATTCTAGAGCCCGATTTGAGTGACCACAGCCTAAGAACACAGGTTTTGGTTATTCCAAATTCCACATTCCAACATGGAAGCAGAGTCATAGTTTTTCATAAAAAACAATTCATAAGTTCAGACCATTTAAAATACACTGTAGGTACATCAGAGAGGCAGGTCCATCAAAATGGGGACGCTTTTCTGTAGGCCTCAGATGTTAGCTGGTGATTTGCTTAGCTTTGGGTTAGTAAAAGTTATTGGTCTTCTAAGTCAATAGATTTCAAAAGAATTTTATTCATGAGTCACAAGAAGTTAGTTCCCACCCACAGAGGTGGGCAACACACACTTGAAATGTGTCTCAGGAATGAGTCTCAAATGCAAGCACAGATATTTATCTTTCCTATTTCTTAGTATAATGTTCAATCAACAAATATGTCCCTCCAACAAACAAACTACATGTGGAGTCACCCACTAGAATTTAATTCATTTGCAAATCCTTTCCCAGAGACTTTGAATTTGCTTCTAACTTTACTATTGGGATCCAAGTGGGATCAAACTGTTTTCTCCCTGGCTCTTTGGGCAGTGCCCCAAATTACCTTCAAGTCTAGTCAGACATGAAACATACTTGTTCACCGTGGAGAGAAAAATGATATTTTAACCAGCAAACTGGGGAATCGTGGTAATTGGAACATGGACAGGACTGCTCTCTGCCTCTGCTTACTGTTTCCTTTTGGGAATGGACAAGAAAACTCCCTAAATTCCGAAACATTCCAGAGCCATTCTTAAGGAAATGGAAGTATTTTTAAATATCAAAATCATGCTATGGTTTGTTCTTTGATTCCCATGTGTGCCCTTTGATCCCATCTTTGAGATCAGAACCTTGCTGGTTATCCTTGTTCTGCCAAAGCCAGAAATCCTAAGACAGCAAACCTGGGAGCCTGCTGAAGGTCTCCCAGGCAGAGCCTCCACTCACAGGGAAGGTGCCTTCCTCTCACTCCTCCTGGCTGAAGGTTGTTTGCTGAGACGACACTCTGTTTCCCACGCATGGCCCATCTTTCTTGCCAAATGAGGGGATCAAAGCCATGACAACACGTCTCTGTGGAGTAATGTCTTCGTCTTTGTCCCCTTACTTTCTGTCCTGATGGATGTAGGTGCCACCAGCTGCCACCATCCCTCGAGATCATGCTGCTTTCAGTGTGGGGACGCTGTCAGCTCTCTCTCAAGACGCAGCATTAGAAAGGACAGAGCCCTGGCAAAGACCTGTCCTGGCAAGAACCCTGACTCTTCTTGCCTTACTCCATGCTGTAGACTCTTGTCAGCTAGCAGACTGCCACAGACAGGCTGGAAACCAAAGCCCCTTCCCAGTGCCTCCTCTGCTTCTGCTTTAGGAGGAGAGTGATGTCTTTACACCCTACTTCTCATGGCCCTGTTTTCTAGCTAGTCTCTTCCCTAGCTCTCTGTATACTGTACAGTCAATAAACACGCCCCTCTAACGCACAAGCTACCTACCCGTGGAATCTGCCATCTCTTTCTTCAGGAGGTCTATCTTCTTCATGCCGCTGTGGTGTTGGCGAACCTGCTGCAATAAATGGTCACCTGAGCTGGTCCTGGTATACGTGGGTCACAAGCACAAGGCAGGTCTCAGCCTCTGGGAGTCTGTGTGGGTTTGTGGCTCATGTTTGTTTGCTCCTGAATGCTGAAAATCTGCTCAGTTTTTAAGTGTTTCCAAAATGTGTATAACTTACTATTCTTTATGGATTTTATTTTACCTATACCTCCTAAGTCCAGATGGATCTACAGAATAGAGACGTGGGTATTTGCAAAAATTTCCTTCTATGCCCTCTTTCTTCTATATTTCCTCCCAACAAAACCAGGGACTAGAAAAGGGACTAATCTACTGCCTTATTTCAAACATTCTTGAAAACTCTCTGGTCAAACTTGTTACTTTCTATGAGTCCATACATAGGGCTCGTCTGTCCGTCCCTCCTTCCTTGAGTCACGCCAAGGTCCGTGGAGGTAAGTGGGAAGTGCGATATGTTCATGTTTGGAAAGTTAGGCTGATTCTCTAAGAGGTCATGGAGAAGAGCTCCTGCCACTGCTTAGGCCAATCCCATCCGTCTCCGCGCCTCGCAAACTCTTCTCCCATCCACTCCATCCAGTACGACAGATATGCAGAGCGGCCAAGGAGTCTATCGTTTTCAGAGTCTTGCAGACCCTTCCCTCATTGCCCTGTAAACATCCCCACACATCCACCACCATCTCTCAGGAGTCACTACTCGGTCTCCCAAGCCACCCAGCGACAAACAGTCCCATAAGGTTAGCCACACATTGCTGATCATTCATCTCCCCACTGTCTATAAATATAGTGCCTCCTGTGGCACATGGCTGTGCAGTCATGTGTCCACTGCTTGGTATACTGCTCATCATGCACCAAAGCATAAAGTAAATATGTGGGAAGCCAGTAGGTGAATGAATAAATGAATGAGCAAATGCACAAGACTGATTTGGTCAGGATCAAGACAAATCACATGCACTTGGCATTGCTGGAGAAAAGATACATGGAGCGTGCTATCAAGTGAAAAATGGAATTCTTAAAAACACATCAGTTTAGGGTGATGCATGCCTGCAACATCAGTGCTGACAAAGTGCTGATGCATGCCTACAGTACCAGTGCTGGAGCAGTGCTGATGCATGCCTGCAATGCCAGGTGGTGCACACCTGCAATGTCAGTGCTGGCAGAGTGCTGATGCATGCCTGCAATGCCAGGTGGTACATGCCTGCAATGCCAGAGCTGGCGGAGTGGTGGTGCATGCCTGCAATGCCAGTTCTGGTGGAATAGTGGTGCATGACTGCAATGCCAGTGCTGGCAGGGTGGTGGTGCATGCCTGCAATGCCAGTGCTGGCGGGGTGGTGGTGCATGTCTGCAGTGCCAGTGCTGGCGGGATGGTGGTGCATGCCTGCAAGGCCAGTGCTGATGAGGCAGACAGCTGAATCTTGACAAACCAATGAGCTCCAGTTTTAGTGAGAGAGCCTGTTTCAGAAATACAAGGTGATCAAGGAAATATGTCAGATGTCAACCTGTGGCATCATCATAGGTATATGCCCCTGCACGCACACACATACACATGCAATCACATACACTTGTATACACACACAGATGCAATACACACATGCAGCAACCCCAGCCAGTTATAAAATTTATGTCTTTATAAAGAGATACCAGGAATTTACCATCTGGAAGATATTTGCTAAAATATGCATAAATATTAAGGAAGAAATTAGAAGATGTAGGTTTGATGCTTTTTTTTTACACATTTCCATAATGCTTGAGTATTTCATATGGAAACAAGTCATGTTTACATAAACCTCCCATTAAAAACAAGCTGTAAATTTTGGGATGATATACAAATGCAAAGATTAGCATTTTGTTCTGAAGACTTCAGGATAGAAGCTCCCGAGGTGGGGCTGTGGTGGGTGGGTGGGGGCGGCATCAGCCCCCTCCCCTGTAGGATGGCTTCCTGGGAGTACAGGAGGTAATGCTTACACGCAGTGACCAGAAGGAAGGAGGTCTCTGTGCCTAACACATTCTTCTTAATTAAGAACTTGTTTTCCTAGTCTCTGCAGGAGATTTCTGCTGCTTCCTAATGCAAAATACAAATGAACCGGAATGAAAGTGACAACCGTATGTTTCCTGGGGCTGATTGTTCCTTTTATTGTTTGAAAAATATATAGATGCTATCTTCATAGATAGTGGTCTTGGCTTTAGCACTTCTTCTACCCCAAACATCCTCAAAGTGATATGCAGATTACCTTGCCCAGGGAAATGTCTTGAAATCTTGTCCAGGCATCAGCCACAGCAGCCAGTGTTAGCACTTGAACAGCTCCTTTCAGTGAGGAAGCTATGGCTCGGTACTAGGAAACACAGAAATTCTCACTTATACCAGATGGGAAAAAAAAAGAGACACAACCCAGCTGTGCTTTAATAGGGGAAGAACAAATAAACTGAGCATTGTCCTGTTTTGGAAAATAAGATAGAAGCTAGAGGAATGAGCCCGACCTCTCACCAACGTGAGCAGAATATACAAGACATTACTGGATGTGAAAAGCAAGGTGTAGGAAGATCCAGGTAATTCTATTTACAGCAGACGCGCGCACACACACATACACACACACACACACACACACACACACACACACACGCCTGTGTTTTAATCTTACACTGGACTGAAATGTGTAAACATGTAGAAAATTCTAGAAGGGCACAGAACATTGAAAAGTTTTCCCTTTTGCATAATGCAATAATCTTCAGTAAGGGCCGGGATTGAGATCACACTGGGAGCCAGGGTTAAGACCTTTGAGTTTAAGAAAAGCTAATCTCTCACATTACGTAGGACTTTAAATGCATCGCACCTACTCCTTGATGCAAAGGATATGACCAGCAAGTAGGGCTGATCTGTTTACGATGTGCTGATTTAATTAGACGTAACGGTATTAAAACATTGTCCATATTGTCATATAGGTCAAAGATATACATTAAGAGAAATATTGCCTTTCTTGTTTGTACACTTGAGCTAGGTGGGAATCGGGAAAGAGAAAAGGTTGAGGTTGGGTAGCAATACTGTTGTGAGTCCGTCTGCTACACAGCTCCGACTAGAGCAGGGTCCACTGCCCCCAAGAAAAGCACCTTTCTCCTTTACCAGCCTCTAACAAAGAGTTTTAAATACTCCATTCATTCCCTGTAGGCGCCAGCATGGCATTCCATGGCGGAGAAGCTTACATATACTTACATATACTACCTTGTAGACGTATATGGGCTCCCGGCCACACAATTTCATAATTGAGAGATCCAATTGGCCGCCTCTGATGTGGGAAAATGGATTTATTTGAACAGGGCTGGAGTTTGGACAAAGGCTTTCTGGCAGCCGGGTCAATAGCCCTAACAGGTTAGACTGATGACAGGCCAGGAGTGTGCTGGGGAGGGCAGGGGCGGGCAGTGTGTGAGAAGCTGGAGTTTGGATCTGTTGCCTCTGCTCTGCCGGGAAGTCCTTGGATGAAAGAGCCTGATTTCACTTCCTTCCTGGCGAGTCCTTGTCCCCAAAACCAGGCCTTCCTGTCAGCAGGACAACTGTATTAGTCAGTCTTCTGTGGCTGTGGGAACTTTGTGACCAAGGCAACTTCTAAAAGGACACATTTAACTGGGACTTGCTTACAGTGTCAGAGGGCTACAGTCCACAGCCATCATGGAGGGAAGCATGGCAGCAGGCAGCAGGCAGGCAGAGAAAGAGCAAGTCTGGACCTGGAACGTGCGCTCTGTTCCTGTGCTTTGAGTAAATGTCATGTTGAGCTCTTTCTGTCTTGCCAGCTCCCGACCTCCTGATTAGCCCTTCTCCTGAGCTCTCCAGCACGATGGTATGAACTCACTGTCTTAACTGGACAACACTGAGGGCCAGGGCTGGGGCCGGCTCTACCCTATGAGAGCTAAAGCTCTGCCTGCTAGATGCGACCCACACCCCAGTGAGACACCCGAAACCCACCGCCTTTCCAAGGAAATGCAGGCAGTGTAGGTGTGGGACACTCAGGCCCACTTCGAAGCCCCTGCCCGGAAGGCTGGTGTGGACAGCCTAGATAGAAAGATACCATCTGATCTTGCTGTTCACATCCTCCTGACAGATACAAGTCTGCTCACTAGGGAAGTCTTCCTGTCAGGTGAAGTAGGACGCCAAGCTGGGACGATGACAGCAGCCAGGGGCAGCTGTGACAGCAGAGCCTGCAGGGGCAGGAGAAGCAGCAGTAGCAACAGCAGGAATGAAGTGTCTGAAGGGTCCCCGGGAGCCATGTGGGCAGAACCTGTGGGATCAGAAGCAGATAAGACAGGGGAGGTTAGAGGAAGTCCCAGAAAGCCAATGTCTACAGTAGTACTCCAGCGAGCTGCCAAGGGCCAAGCACTGTAATGCTGGCCATGTTCAGGGCCAGTGGTTTCAAGGGCTGTAACACTGGCCATTCCCTGCTGCTGCCCACCCTGGCTATTGCTTCAATACATGCATCATTACCCACTAAGTGTAAGACTGCCGACAGCCAGTCTAGAACTTAGAGATAGGACCGAGTCTAGCCTTTGGCATTCAAGAACTGTCCGTACTGAGCAAGTCACCCTTTGCTTAATCACAGTCCCCATCTGGACAGAGCAACAGGCCCTCTAGCAGCTGACTGTTGACAAGCCACAAGTCTGAAGGTGCTGTTGAGTTAACAGAGCACCGAGAGGCAGGGAGGGTGGCAGCTAAGGGGCTCGGAGAGAGCCAAAAAGCTATCTAGATAAGGTCCCTTCAACACTTGAATTCATGCAGAGGGGCAGGTGGGTTTTCATAAAAGGGCTTGTGGTCTTTCTAGCCTGGAAACACAGGGAAGTGACATCCATGCATTTGACTTGGTTCTGAGATACCGAAGGGTTCCACAGAAGGAAAATTCCAGAGGGGGAACTTTCTGAACTCTATTTACTCACATCTCTGTATGACCCTGTGGGGCATGAAGCAGACGGAGAGCTGGTAGCTGACAGATAGAGCTCTGCATCCAAACCCAAGCAGATGTTTCAGAGAGAATCTGTGGGCAGCATCGCTAGCACAACAGCCTGCTAACAAAGGAAGCAGCATTCACTGGTACAGATGCAAGGCTCCAGACTCCAGGATCCTCCTAACTTTGCATTCATGATGTCCACATGTAATCTCAGATTGCCTGACTTTCAAAGAATCCAGGGAAAGAGCAGGCTGAATGCAAGCCTGCTATTACCCAAACAATGACACCAACCCACAAGAATTTTATAGCAGCCAAGAGAGTTATCCCCAGCAAAGGAAAACAAACCAGGTTTTCACTACAGGGAAAATGCAGCAAAGAGACAAGAATGAAGAGCAAATTGAAGACAGAGAGCTGAAATGGGTAAATCTGAAAATTAAAGAAAAACTCATAGAATGGACTTTGCTGAATGAACATAACAGAGAAGTAAACGATATGAGATCAACAGGTAAGTGTAAGTTTCAATCTATATCACTGAGAGAAATTAAAAACAGAAGGAATGGATCACAGTCATGGGTCCAAACTTCTCTCTACAAACAGATGCCAGTTCTGCCCAAATTTGACCTGTAAGTTCACTGAATTTTCTGTGGAGCCACAAGCAGTCTGTTTGGGGCACTCAGGTGCGACATTGTCTATTGCTTTGTCCCTGGGTATAAATATCTGACAGAAAAAGCTAAAGTGTAAGAGATTCCAGTCACAATCCTTCCACCCCTGCCTGAATTCTGATGCAGCAGAATATTGCTGTGGAGACATGTATGGGGAGAGTCGGGTTACCTCATGGTACACAGAAGCAGGAGTCAAGGGAAGAACCAGGAACAGTCATCCCAACTCCCAAGGTTTCTAAGTCTTCCCAGAGCAGTCCCACAGAAAGGTGCTAAGCCTGCGACAGATGCACTGTGGGTGTGGGGACATTTTATAGTTAAACCATAAGACCTGACAAGCCAATTTTGAAATGAAATATGAGACCGAGAAAATTGAGAAAATTGAGATCATCTGGAAGAAAGTATTAGGTTCTTAGAACCACAGCTAGTTTTACAGTGCAGTGTTGAATCGAGGAGGGTCAGAGGATCAATGGGGCAGACTAGAGTGCACAGAAACACGTACACAGGTCTGGAGCCTGGTTAGAGAAAAGCAAAGCTGCAGAGAAGCAGGGAAGGGTTGGGCTTTCTGGTAAGCAGCATTACAACCAGACGATAGCCGGTGTAGAATACTTGATCTGATTTCACACACTCAGAGTCCATCTTTAGCAGCTGTTAAGACGGCTTAGTTAAGAGTGCATTCTGACTGGGCGGTTCTGGCACACACCTTTAGTGCCAGCACTTGGGAGGCAGAGGCGAGAGAAATTCTTTGAGTTAGAGGTCAGCCTGGTCTACAGAGCAAGTTCCAGGACAGCCAGGACTACACAGAGAAAGCCTGTATTGAAAAGCAAAACAATAAAACATAACATAACAAAACAAAAGCACATTCTATTTAATGTGGATGCTGAGAACCAAACTTGGGTCCCCTGGAAGAGCAGTGTGTACTCTTAATCTCTGAACCATCTCTCTACCCTGAACTCATGAATACTTTAAAAAAGAAAATAATGAGGGGCCAAACCCTCCTTTTAGGAATAAGGCTATTGGTGCAGATGGTGAAGATGGTAGAGGAAAAGTTCAGTTCAGATGATGAGAAAACTTAGTGTTCAACCTTGGACCACCAAGCCCTGACCATCTACCCTGAAAAGGAACCAACTCCATTCATGCTTTATTAAGCCTCTAGCAGATTTTGCTTCCTTATAGCCAATCCAAATGCTAATTTCTATAAGGTCAACACTAGTTCACAGTTAGCACCATGAGACCTACTGATTGGTGCTGTGTAATAATCCTTCTGTACTTCATGAGTCTATATTACTGTCATCGGTTAATAGAGAACTGACTGTCCGGTAGCCAGGCAGGAAGTATAGGCAGGACAGCCAAACTGAGAATGTTGGGAGGAAGGGGGGCAGAGTCAGTGCAGTCACCAGCAGATGCAGAGAGAAGCAAGATGGACATGCTGTGCTGAGAGAAGGAAGGTATCAAGCCACATGGCAAAGCATAGATAAGAAATACAGGTTAATTTAAATGTAAAAATTAGCTAGTAATAAGCCTGAGCTATTGGTTGAGCATTTATAATGAATACTAAGTCTCTGAGTGGCTAATTGGGAACTGGTGGGTGGGACAAAAAACTTCTACCTACAGATTGGTTCCAGGGATGGCAAGAGAAATCACAACATGGAAAACAGAGGTCTGAGCAAAGAGATTCTAGACAACCAAACAGAAGCAAGGAGACTCTTAAGGACAGAGACAATGGGGCAAGGCCCATTTTCTATTTCCCCGAAGAACTTAGGTCAGCTGCCAAGTTTGTGAGAAAGTTGCTACAGCTCCAGACTTCTCTTGTCCTGTGGAAGGGTAATGTCATGGTCACTGTTAAAATTAATACTGAATAAATATATGTGTATTTATTCAAATTGACTGTGACCAATCTTGTAGTAGGAGGCTGCTTGTGCTTCTCCTAGCCACCCAGACTCCTGAAATAATCATACAGAAATCTGTATGCAATATTGCAATATTGTTTGGTCAGCAGCTTAAGCATATTTCTGGCTAAATCTTATACCTTAAACTAACCCATCTCCATTAATCTGTGTATCGCCACATGGCTGTGGCTTACCAGGAAAAGTTCTGCCCCCTGCGTCTGTCTTCACAGGGTACATGGCGTCTCACTCATTTCCAAAATCAGACTGAGCCCAGATTATTTTTCAAGTCCGCTGGGAAGCAAATCAAAGTTGTTTTTAAATGCATAAATCCAATAAGCCAGTTGGACTCAGGACTAAACCTGTATCTTTTCTAGAACAGCTCAACCAGAAAATCAAAAGATTCCCTAAACAGAAACGGAATTGAGCAGTATCATCACTGCATTTGGCTCAAGTTCTTGGATCTTGGGAGGGGGTGAGGGGCTTGCACAGGAAGAGCTGGTGTTGGGAATCACGGCGGGAGGCAGAGGTTCTGTGAGCCTGCTTCTGTGCAGAATGTAAAACAAAACCTTGACTTGCAGAAGAAGCTCTGGCTTGCAGATAGCAATTTAGCCATCAAAGAAGTTGACCTATATTTGTCTGTACAGACTTTGCATGTGCTACTTAACCGGGCCTCCGGAAATCAGCTGCGACCAGAGAAGACTGCAGAGTTTGGCCCAGCCAGCCTGTCATTCTTCCCCCGACTGGCTGTGTATCTGACAGCTACGATTTGTTACAAAAAGAATGCAATGTTTTCTTCTTGGAGCCCGCTCCTCAGGCCTAGCAAAGAAAGCATGTACCTTTCCAAACACCCTCAACAGTGCTGAGTTTGATCAAGGGGAAGTTCCACAGGTGCAGACACCTAGGCTGGCATGAAAAGTATTGTAATGCAAATGCGGCCTCCTCCTGGAACCCAGAGCCATTCAAAGAGCTATAGAGGAGGAAGGAATGATTGCTCAAAGGCAAAATGCAGAAAGGAAGCCAGGCAGTCTCACAGTGGCTGTCTCTGACGTCAACACAAAGCAAACTCTTACCTGAAAGACGGTTTGTTCCAGAGGAGCAGGTGTGAGAGTGGCCGTGGCCAGAGATCACTCCTGCGGATCACCCCCAATTCCTCGTTCCAGTGTGGTAGCAGATCCATGAAGCTTTTCCAGGAACAGAACAAACTAAGTCATAAATGAAAGGTTTCCTTTCAAATCCATTGGTGGGAATATAAAGTAGGCAGGTAAGGCAAAGCAGGGAGTCTCTGCTGTAGCTTCAGATGCGACCTAAGGCCATTCGGAGATTTTTGGCTAGTGGAAGCTACCCGTCTTTTAAAACGTCGTAAAAAGTTTCATCTGTTAGATACAAGGTCAGGCATAGATGGGCAGAGGATGACCACTAAGGAGGCTAAAGATAGCCCAAGACAAATTGAAGCCAGGCACTGGACCTGGGCATTCCTCCTCTCCACAGGCCTTGAGGTTCTAATCAGTTTATCAGCTTTGCAGAAAGATCAGTATGCTGTGTGTTTCTTCCCAGGAACTCTGGTTCACACTGGGAACCCCAGATTCCCAGAAGCAGAAATAGCTTTGTGTCATTCAGGGACAGCACCCCACCCAAGCCCCTCCCCCACTTCCCACTGTCCCTTTTACCAGAACCCTAAGATGGGAAACAAAGCACTCTGGGTTCCATGTGTGGAGCAGCCAATCTTGCCAATGTTGACGACACTCTGAATGGCCACTGTTCATGGATGGATCCATTTTTATGCCTTTCACTGCACCAAGCACTGCTGGTTTTGTGGGAGCAGAGAAATGAGCGTTGCTCACTTTTCTGTAAAAGTGTGCAAGGCTAGTCAGGGACAGTTCAGGATCAAAGTTGCTCATAGCAGAGTTTCCTGAGATGTAAACGCGGCTTTGAGGCTGCTGGGATGGATTAATTAATGAAGCTGTTAGGCCAGTAGATTGATATCAGCAGGTCTGAAGACTATTATGGACGCACCCTCTCCCTCCTAACCCTCAGCAGGTAAAGCCAGGAACGCAAACTGCAAGACTGCAGTGGCTGAGGAGGGGACCACTGGCTCTGGGTGGGTTCATTCCATTCTGCACATGCGTGCTACCTAGCCATGGCGGTCTGAGAAAGAACAAGGACATGCCTTTCACTGATCCTCCTGCAAAGGTAGCTAAGCGGTTAGAACTTAGTGACTGCAGAGATGCGGGAATTGGCCAGATCCAGAGCCTAACTATGATTTATCAGCAGCCTCCTTAATAGTCATTCTTTGCCCATCTGTGTCTGACTGAGATGTGGAACGTGGACGGTTTAAAGGACCACTAGCTGGCACCAGCTGAAAAACTAAGAACATCCTCAGGTAGCAGCTGAGGCCAACGGCAGACATTCCTCAGCTTTGCTGTCCCAGGTGGATCTGCCAATCACCTGCGCAGAGAAGTCCTCATCAAGAAGAGCTCCCTGCTCTTGACGCTTTAGATGTAAAGTCTTCCTGAAACATAGTTCAGGATAATTGTAACTTTCTTGACTGCCCGCTCTCTCCCTTTGAGACTGTTCTACTTTATGCTAATAAACCCTACCTATCTTCCATTTATGCTTGATGTGTTCTCATCGGAATTCCCCAGACATAAGGACTGGGGAGCAAAGGGTGTAAGGAATAAATCACTGTGGTCCCACTTTCAGTGTGAGCTCATCAAAATATGAAAGGCTAGCAGGAGGTACCAGATCCCTGTCTTCCTTGGGTATCAGCTGGCTCCTGCTTACCCAAGTACCTTTGGTCTGTCTTAGGATTGAGATATCAAAGTCTACTACTTGACTGAGCCAACACATGGGGAAAAGAGGGGGGTGACCTCAAAATCCTGGATGATGGGGATTCTTGGGTAGATGCTATACTAGATGAGCAAGAAGGCTGTAACTCTCTGAATTACCCAGACTATGTGGAAGAAAGAGAAGGAATTGCTCTGTGTCAAATTTGAGGGCCAGCCATTTCATCTTTTGTCTAGGCTGACACCTGCCTCTAGAAATGTGAATAAAAATGGCCTCACTTTTGCCATCTGAAGTCTTTGAATTTTGTTGCCTTACAAGGTGAGACTGAATGGGGGGAGGGGCACGATTTCATTCTGTCACCCTGGCAGCCTGAAGAGTTCTCTTTTAATGTTCTTGGACTTCAATTCAAGCAACATTAAGTCCTTACTTTCAACACAGAAGAAAAGCCCAGGGTGAGCCAAAATGAAGCACAGCCAGAACTAAAAATAGAAGGAGGGGGGGGAAAGAATAAAGCACTCAAGAACGTGGGTGTGAACTTATGAAGAATGGCAATTGCTGTTTAAGCCATTTTGATGGCTCTCAAAACACGTCTCAAAAAGTTGTGAAACACTTCTCCTTTCATCTCTCTTTGATAAGAGAAGTTACAGCATGGCTGTGGGCGTGGCTTAGATGAGATTACAATCTAGCATGTTAAAATCAGGAGCTGCAAATTGCACTTGTCAATCACCTGGCCATCCCTCAGGAAGGAAGGTTTAACCTAAGCCATGCCTAAAGGATGGGAGGAATAATTATCCCTTAAAAGAGACAATGTACTCTCCCTCCCCAGAACCTCACCAGCATCATTGGATGGGCAGAATAATTATCCCTTAAAAGAAACAATGTACTCTCCTTTCCCTGAATCCCATCAGCACAGCTGCTTACAGAACTGCAGCTGTGCAGCTTCTTCAGCATCCATTTCTTTGAATTACTCAGAAAAGAATAATTTCTCCTTTTCTTCTTTCTCTTCTGAGGACACTTTCCTTAATACTCTGAACCTCTCTCTTTCTCCTAAGGTTCTCTTTCCACCATGTGGATGCTGTCTTCCATGCCTAACTCAATAGACAGGGCTTTCTCCCTTGCTCTGCTGTATCCCCCTGCTCCAGAAGCAGCTGAGATCCACAGTGTGGCTGCTCTGGAGTTTTACTTCATATCTCTAGTAAAACTGTTTTCAAGCTCCTGTTTGAGTCCGTTCTTAAAGGCACTTGTTAATGAGGCTAAGAACCCTAAGATGGGACCCCCGTTTCCTTGGTAACAGGTAGGAAGTCCAGTGGGGCTCCCTCATATTTCTGATAACAGCAGTGTTGCACAGATGGAGGTGTCTGGTGAGATTCCTAGAAAACTGTTGGTTTACAGCTGGAAAAGGAGAAAGGATGCAAGCAAATGTTAATTGTGCTGGATTTGTGATCCTCTGCTGGTGAGAAGCATCATCTAGATTCCAGAATGAGGGGCCCCTTTCCTTTCTCATGCCCCCTTGATTTCCCACTCTAGTCTAGTAAGACCAGGACAAGGTCCCGGTGAGAAAGCCAGGAGGGATGACTCAGTGCCTGAAGGGCTTTGGACAATAGGGCACCTTCCCTTTGAAGGCTGAATTGCTGTCTGCAGTGGGAGCTTCCCTATCCTGTCTCTGAGCTACGACCACAGAACAAGGCTGTGAAGACATCTGCTCCCTTGAGTTTGCCTGATGGCATCTGCCAAGTATGAAATCCTTGTCTGACCTCTAAAGTCCTGCAGGACTTGGTACCTGCCTAACTTCCCCCGCCACCCCAGCCTCTCTGTTTCCCTAATACACCATGCTATCGCCACCTGACCTTCACACCTGTTATTAGGCGTCATCTCAAATTCTACAATCTATGTACACATTTACTTTGGAGACAAAGCTTTAAGGGAACAGAGAGGTTAAGTAATTTGCCTGAGACCACCCATCTAGTAAACATCTGGGCAAGAATTAGAACCTACATGGTGAAGCTGCAGGATTTGGATCCCTGTAGTGGCTTCAGAAGTGTTCATTGAAGGAACCAGTTTGCAGAGGAATGAATACAAATTCGGTTGATAAAGAAGATGTGTGTGTGTGGAGGAATGTGTGGGGGGGTGTTTAGTTTATACCTGTGACAGATGCTAATGTTTATTATAATCACATTCTCTTGTTTTGCAGATAAGAGATCTGAGACTTACAAATTAGTAATGGATAAAACAGCTAACGAGTGCCAGAATCTGGATTTCAAACCCTTTTAAACACTCCATTGTGCTGCCTCCCACGTGCAATCAGGAATAGCAAGTGCTGGTATAAGAATGAAGAACATGTCCCACACTTGTGGATTTTGGTCACGTGCACCCCAGCACACAGACAAAGCCCTTTCAAATAAAAGAGCAAAGTGGATGGGATTTAGATTCTTCTCTCCTTTTCCTTCATAAATTCAACCCAAGTTAAGGTATAGAAAGTGGCCACTGATGACAGCTGCAATCTAGCTCTGCCAGACAATGTGTCCCTTCTTAGGGCTGCTATGTAAAAGGCTCACAATTCAGAACAGGGACCTTCGGGAGTGCAGAGAGTCCAGCTCCTTCCGTGTTGGGTCAGACCCATTTCCCCAGATCTTCTCCCGCTCCCTCCAACTGCTCCCCCTGGCTGTCCTGGCCTCCATCAGCAGCTCTGGCCCTGGGATATGGAGACAAGTCAGCCCTTGTGGGATTGGCAGATCTCGCTTTGGGAGACAATAGGGTTCTGACCTCGGGCACTGGATTGACGGTTCTTTTGATTCACTCACCAAAATCCAAGCAGCTATGACGTGCCAAGTCTTGTGCAGAGCACTGGGCACCGACTCTGAGTAGCACTGAGTAGCTACACAGGATTAGCCCCCATGAGACCCACTGTCCCCGTCAGTGGAACAGGAACAAAATCAGCACTCAGTGACTAGTGGCATAATTAATTATGTACTGCTGAGACAACGCAACAGGAATGTCACCAGAAGACACTCTCTTTGCTCCTTCACGTTGTCCGCCAGGTCCCTCCCCCATCAGTGTCCAGTTATGGAAGGCAGACCCCCAGTTGAGAGCCAGAGAAGCTCCACCTTTCATCTTCCAGCCAGAAGCAGTGTAGTTCAGGGGACCAGGCCCTCCTGTCCTCATCAAATAGAAAAGGAACCTTGTCTGGCCCAGTGGCTTCTGTCACTAAGACAGAAAGAAAAAAGGAGCCTGGTGAAGAGAAGGGCCCAGCAAAGGTTGGAGACCTGAAACCCAGATGTTCCCTCCTCACTGGGTGATCTCCAAGGCATGCTGTTGTCCACAGCATGGGGACAGCTGTGGACAGAGCACTTGAGAACAAGTCTCTTAAGAGGCGAGACTCTGGCACCAAAATTACAGTAGGAGTTTCCAAGGGAAGCCTGCAGGGCTGAACATTAACTGATCATGGGAGGCAAAGCTAGAATTTGGTTAGGCAGGCTCCTCCTGCAATATCCAGTTGGACCAGACTGGCATGAAGTGGGTGAAAAAACAGGATGAATGTAGGCAGACTTGTCAAGCTGCCCTCAGTGGAACAGAGGTTGAGACTTACAGGGTAGTGGAACCTCTGTGCCTCCAACTCCAGAGGATGGAGAGGGGAGGGGAAGAGAGGAGCCCAGAGCGGATCCACAAGCAGATGTCTCTCTGCCCCTTAAACCTGGACAGACCTCAAGTCATCTGGGATCAGCATGTGTGAGGCTGGGGAGCTCCAAACTACAATTCCTAAATAATGAAAGATGTAAATTCAACTACGGGTAAAATCTGCATGTAACTAAAATAAAGGTTGAACTGATTATAGTAGACAATACCCAATTTAATAGTTGCTGCCAAGGTCATGCATGGGGGCTTAGCCGGGGCATTTCTTCCTTGTTCCAGAAGCCAGTGTTGGCCCCACCAGGACTATTCCCATCTTTTCCTCCAATCCATCCTAAGCATTACATGTGAGTGCTGGTCATCTATAGGTACCATCACTGGGAGGCAAAAGGAGCCAAGACTGAGTCTCGGCCCTTTCAACAAGCCCATTGCCTCAATATGCCAGGGCCTGAGACCACAGGAAAACGAGGGCAAACAAAGTGCTCAGAAAGAATTTACACATCTGAGCCCACAGATTCACAATTCGGCGAATGACAGGAATTATAGGAGATTTTCAGTGCTGCTTCTCTGGAGTGATGTAATCTCGTGCCTGCGCAGGAAATACTCATCTCCGTGATTCTCCTGGGGAGACCAGCAGAATGGACCAAGCCTGCCAGGGATGGGACAGCGTTTACCCAGCAAGTGGAGCACAGCCTGGTAATTCATTTCTATAAGACCCTCCGCTTAGGGATTGTGAAGACCGTTTACAGCAATAGCTTTGTCATAAAAATGACTAGGGATCCCCAAAGACTGGGCCGATAACTTGCAGAAATGGAAACAGCCTTCTCAGTTCCCTTACTTCCAGATTCGCCAGGGCTGTGAGGAGACAGGAAGAAAGGAAGGGGAGTGGGTGAGTTGAAGGGGCGGGGCAGGGAGGAGGGGAAGGACAATATAGAAGACAGGACTTAATTCTTCTGAATTCCAACTTCCCCATCAAAACTGTGAAATTATAAGAGGTCCAGATTTATGCCCATAATGGGATATTATTATTACCAGAAATGTTATGGCAGTGACAGGTCCCTTGACTTTGCACCAATAGGGGGCTGGGTGAGTCAATATAGTAGCATTATGTTATATCCTTATATTAATAAGCCATCTAGTACACAGCAGCCTCTTACGCTGTAAATTGTGACCCAAATGGGACATGGCCTGAACATGGAGGTTGTAAACATTTTTTTTCAAAGAGTAGAGGGTATCTGAATGCACAATGACTAAAAATTAATTAGAAAATCAAATGGTTAATGAGTCTCAGGTGTCCCTGGCTGCTGTCCTGCGTGGCACAGTGGCACTTCACCGAAGCCCCTGCTCTGAACACGGGACATGTAATATTTGTACTGCGCACGCCATCACACAGTGCAGTGCCAACAGACATTGCCTGAAACACCTCGGCTGGCGCAGCGCCGGAGAGCAGCCCCTGTCGGGGATCGCAGTGTCTCTGTGCACCTAGTTTTCCTCCGTGCATCCAAACAGAACAGTCTAACGACAGGAAGCAGGTGTCTGATATTTCCCCACCATCACTTCTCTGCGTGCATCACATAAGTCTGTCTTTGGGTTGCAACAGGGCAGAATGCCTGACTTTAAAGACTGCTGTTTGGGTTGATGACTTGTGTTTCATTTTTAAAAGATCATTAAAGGAAGAAGAGAGGTTTCAGCTGTTGAGCGCTGGGACTGATCAGCTAGAAGATCCAAGTTCAGTAGCAGTAAAGCCTGGTGACTCTCAACTGTCTGCAGCTCCAATTCCGTGTAATCCAGTGGCACCTTCTACCTCCATAGGCACTGCCTACACATGGTTCCCATTCATACATGTGGGTAAACCCTCATACACACAAAAATAAACCTAAAATGACTAAACAACACTCACAAACCTAGGGGAAACAGTTGAGTGTAGGGAAAGGTTGAAGGGATATTGTGAAACGTCTTCCTGGATGCTCCTAGGAGGCTGTGTGAGGTTCTGGAAAAAGAATGAGGAAAAGAGGTTTTCTTTGCACACCTCTTCCTCTCTTGATTTAGCACAAAGAGCACATTGTTACAGGAATTGGCGAGGAAGAGATTACCTCACAGTCTAGAGCTACTAACTTGCTTGATGTGTGAAGTAGCCGGTGTGAGGAAGCCAGAGCAGCAAGCACTGTGTCTGCAGCCAGCTGGTCTGTCACATAGATGGAGCCTGTCTGCAGCCATGTCTGTCACATAAAGGCTTACACACTCTCCCATCCCCACCGTACAGGCTCTCACAGGCTTGGTCAGGGTGCTTGAGGTTGCACTGCTGGAGAGTGAGGCATCTGAGATTTGAACCCAGATCTGGTGGACGTAGGGATCTTGGAGGAGGAGTGTAGCCAGGGGGATGCTAGACACCAAGAAGTTGATCTGGAGGACCTTGTCCAGGTGTATCAGGGGGTGGCGAGTGCTCTCCTCTGTGTCTAGCGGCAGAAAGGGCGCTAGCAGCTGTGAGACAGAGCAAGGGGTGACTGGCCTACCTGGCAATGAGAACTTTAATATCTCAGTTCTCGAGGCGTGGGCACGTCCAAGTGAGCTCCTGTTAGCCACATCAGCTTCTGTGCAGCACTCCCTGGAGCCGGCTGTTTGTTAAAGTCTATCTGGAAGCATGTTCTCACCATCAGCTGGCCTGCTTTCCTGTGCCCAGAGGCAGGCCAATTAAGGACACTCAGCCCTGCCTGTGCACAGCATCATGCAGTCAAGTCTTATTAATTTGGAGTTTTGTGACAATTTGACATAAGACTGGCTAGAGCCTGTCTCCTGCAACATCTGGAGATAAAAGGCTTTCAGGGGTTTTTGTTTTCTTTTGGGTGAATAAGAAAAATAGACAAGTAAAAATGGACAGTTTAACCTCCTTGAGATAACCAATGGTTTTGGTCTTATTTGTAAAGAAATTAAGCCTGGCTCTTCCCCAGATGTCAGTTCCTAATTGCTTTTATTAATGGCAAAGGCAGACTCAGCAAGTCTTCAGGCCGTAACTTCTAAAAAATTTTCAAGTAACTCCACCTGCTCTGAGGTGATGGTCTATTCCTCACCAGTGCTTACCTGAATGAAGGGATGTTCTCCAAACATAACAGCATACCCTGACATCACTGCCAGCCCCCAGCCCCAATGGTGGGTGAGCTGATCTACAATCTCGTCATTTTATCTATCTATCTATCTATCTATCTATCTATCTATCTATCTATCTATCTATCTATCTATCTATCTATCTATCTATCCATCCATCCATCCATCCATCCATCCATCCATCCATCCATCCATCCATCCATCCATCTATCTATCTATCTATCTATCTATCTATCTATCTATCTATCTATCTATCTATCTATCTATCTGTGCTTTTGTTTACTGGTTAAAATCTCACTCTACCTGGGAACTTCATATCCCCCCTGCTCTACCTCTGTGTCTCTCTCTGTCTTTGTCTCTCCTGCAGGCACACATGCTCTGTGTGTATGAGAGAGAGAGAGAGAGAGAGAGAGAGCCAGCACAAGCAAGCTGCGTCTTGTATCAAAAAAGACAACAAACACAAAACCCTCAGCTCGTCTTTCTGAAGCACACCCCGGCTTCCCTCTCACCGCTTAGTCCTGCCTGTGTTTCGAAGCGGCCTTTCCCACCTTGCCCATCTCCTTCCAGACCATTTCCTCCAAGGCAAGACTGTCTGTGATCTTCTTCATCCTTGAGCACCCGCGGATGGGGAGGGCAGCCTCCCGCATCCTCAGGACCTACTCATTCCTTCTCTCTGTTGTCTGTCCCCATCATCGACGAGGGGCAGCAGTGACATTCTTTCAGTGAACAGAGTGCCCTTTCTTCAGCCACTTCAGGCTGACCTTTCCTAGCCTCTGACACAGGTTGGGTCAGCTTGTGGTCACCTTTGTGGAGAATTCACATTAATGGCATCATCCCTTTTCCCCACCTCTAATTGTGGTTCTGTTTCCTTTCTTTGTGTCTCCTTTCTCTCTTTACTCCCTGTTATGCCTTGGATATAAGCGTCCCTCCAAAAGACTCTTGTGTTGAAACCTGGGCCTGGTGTGGAACAATTCTGTATTCTGTCAATTATGTTTTAAATAAATGCTGATTGGCCAGTAGCCAGGCAGGAAGTATAGGCAGGAAAACCAGACAGGAAATAGAGGTAGGGCAATGAAACAGGAGAATTCTGGGAAGGAGGAAGCCCATTCCTCCCCAGTCCTTTCCCAACCACACCAGAAGGAAGATGTGATTGCCCCGCTGAAAAAGGTACTGAGCCATGTGGCTAACATAGATAAGAATAATGGGCTAATATAAGTTATAAGAGTTAATAAGAAGTCTGAGCTAATGGGCCAATCAGTTTATGATTAATGTAGACCTCTGTGTGATTTCTTTGGGGCTAAATGGCTGTGGGACCTGGTGGGAGGACAGAAACCAGGCAGGCCTGAAAACCCCGACGACATGGGCCCAGCTGGCTGCACTATTAAGAGATGTCTGGGTTGTGAAGACGATGGCATTTTTGAGGACAACTCCTTTTGGCAGTGTCTGTTCTTCCCACTTGACTATGAATGAATCTCTGTGGGTAGCCTCAAAAGCTATAGCTAAAGTTGAGTTTTGCCTTTTTCCCTAAAATCCAGCTGACCAAGAACCACATGCACACCTTTTTCTCATGATCTATTCTTAGATACCACTACCTTCCTGGTCTACAGAGATCCCATGATTACAATATCTCACCAGCTCTACTCTATTGCACATTACTCCTTAAACAGACGTTATACAGAGGGCTGTATATATAAGAGGGCTGAGTAAAGCTCACCTGGTTCATACTTTTTCCTGAACCTAGGAATTAGTGTCAAACAGTGATGTCACCAATACCATGTTCAACACTGTGTAAAATGAGACGCTGTTAGACAAATTGTCAGAGAACCCTCGCTCAGAGCAAGAGCACAAACAATGAGGAGAAAGCAAAGCTTCGCCTAGCTCCATCTCAGTGGGAGATGTATCCAGCAGCTCAGAAATTTGACATTTATGCATGTCCATGAATACCACTGAAAACAACCAGAGTATTGATTTTAAATTTGAGCCCAGAGGCAAAGTTGCAAGTCTTGAGTTTGTAAAGAGTGATAAAGGGCAGCCTCGGCCCCTTCCACGCACAGGCTCAGTCCTGCTGTGGCATAGCTCCCATTGGCCAGTTCCCTGTGACGATTCCCCTCCCCACAACCTCATGCTTCCTAGATCCGCCATAAGGGCCTCCATTCTCTGTGATGCTGACACGGGTCTCCTCACGGGATTCCCTTCCTGCCCAGCTACTCTCTGAATTGTCCCTTACTGACTGACACAGTCTAGCTGTCTCCTCATGAACAAACCTGTGTAAATTCCTGGTTTCTAGAAAGAGCAGATGGTATTTTCCTTTCCTAATTTATATCACTTTCACGAAGGTCATGTAAGATCATTTTCTCAAAATTTCAAGTACTTACAAAATCACAGAAAGAACGGGCAAATTAGGGAAGAAATTAGAGCCAGGGTTTGTATTAGAGGTTCTTGCTCCATAGACAGAGGCAATTCCAGTGTTTTCTGGACCCCAATGGAGAAAACCCATTATCAGTCAATGAATATGAAGGTGTTTCATAGGCAAGAATGCATGCCACCTATGAGAGTACACAGTGCATGTTAGTGTGGGGACCCAACAATGACAAAACAGAAAAACCCACAGACAAGAAAAATGGGCTCATTGGGAACACTGAAATAACAATGCTCCTATTTGGAATGGACACAGGGCTGGGGGGCAGCTCAGTGATAAAAGAATGTCCAAGCAAACATGAGGACTGAGCTCAGATTCCCCAGAATCCACACAAGAAGTTAAGTGGACACGGCCACCTTCTCATAACCCCAGTGAGTGGGAGGCAGACACGGACTCCCAGGAAGAAGCTGGCCTAGCGGAAATGGCCGACTCCAGGTTCAGTGAGAGACTCTGCCTCAAAATCCAAGGTGGAGAACGATGGAAGACGACACATGAACTCAGGCCTCCATCTCAGCAGGTTCATAGATGCACCACACCCATTCAAAGAGGCATGCTGGTGATCATACTACACACACACACACACACACACACACACACACACACACACACACAAGCACACAAAGAACCAACACAGGTGGAACTATCCCAGAAGTCACTGCACAACACACCTCCAAATGAAACTCTCAAGCGTCCTTCTGTGAGCTGCCTTCCCCTTCCTGTGGAGTAGTTCCCCAGTGTTTAGGACTAGGATTGGAGATGAGGACCAAGATCCTGTGCCTCCACAGACTCCAGCACAGGCCTTGGGCCTGCTCCATACTCAGCAGATGTCTGAACAGACAACTCAGTTACACGCACATCAGTAGGGAAACAGCCAGCCCCAGTGAGCTCAGTTCAACAGAGGGCCGTTTAAAGAACACCAGTGTATTTCTTGGTGGGCTTGTAGGAAGAGAGAGCAGGGCAAGGAAAGGAGAGAAAAGGAAGCATGGTTCACAATGAAGTGGTGGCTGCAGCCACTCCGCTGCACCCTCCTAACCAGCTCGGTAACTGCTTTCGCCTCGGGGCCCACAGCCTTCAGGACTTAGAAGGACAGAAGTTGACTCACTGTTCAGAACGGACAGCATTTTTGTCTTGTTTTCTTTGAGGGAGGAGAGCAGAGACAGGGTCCCACTGTGAAGCTGGCCCTTAGCTTGCATCCTTCCCACTAAGCCTCTTTGGTGTGGGACTAGCAGGTGTGTGCAGCCACATCCAACTCCCCTGCTCTGTCCTGTGGCTCTTTTGGCACCCCGGTGAAGTCTATGAACCTTTTCTTGGAATCCCATTTGTAAACACGTACAGTGAAACACAGAGAGTTCCAAACATAGCTGTGTGGTTGAGAAATGAAAAACAAAATGGTTCATTTTTAAGATGTTGTATGTTGGCCATGGTGGCACATGCCTGTAATTCCAGCACCTGGGAAATTAGAGTTGGAAGATTATTATGGGTTCAAGAACAGCTTGGGGTATGTGGGAAATCCTTATTTCAAACAAACAAACAAACAAACAAAGGGGATATAACTGTATAGGTTCTTTGTTATCGAATTTGATAATAAGACTAGAGGGAAATTTAATAACTACCATAATTCCATGGCACTGATAAATATAAATACTAATATTGACAGAATACTGATGGCAAAGTCACAGGTGTCACTGATGACAGATCAGTGTTTATATTTATAACTAAAGGAAACTATAATTTAGAGCTAGATATCTAAAGGAAAGTTGTGCTTTTCTTCCATCCAAGCTCAGGCACTTTGATTCTATTCACAGACCCAACAGATCCAAGTGAAGGGGGGAAATGCCCAAGCAGTTCAGCTTCTGAGTGCTTCCTTTGTGTTGCTCATATATGAAGACACATAGACCCAGCAACCTGTATGTAGTATGGGCCCTGTCTTAATCACTATTGCTGTGAAGAGACACCATGACCATGGCAACTCTTATAAAGGAAATATTCAGTTGAGGTTGGATTATAGTTCCAGAGGTTTAGTCCATTGTCATCATGGTGGGGAGCATGCGGCATGCAAGCATGGTGCTGGAGAAGTTGAGAGTTCTACACCCTGATCCACAGGCAGCAGGAAAAGAGAGACTCTGGGCCTGGCTTGAACATTTGAAACCTCAAAGGCCACCCCCAGTGACACACTTCCTCCAGCAAGGTCACACCTCCTTATTCCTGTCAAGTATGGCTACTCCCTGGTGACTAAGATATGGGCCAATGGGGGCCATTCCTATTCAAGCCACCACACTCCTCTATGTTTATCTTCTGTTGGTCATGAAAATTTCTAGGAACCATGACTAAGATCTGTGTTGCTTGGGCCTGCTTTGACCCCTCCTTTTGTCTGGGAGACATTTCATTGCAGTGACATAAAGCCCAACGGAACAACCTCAGAAGCAGGAAGGTTTATTTTGTCTCCATGCCTCAGAGGATTGTATGAACCACACATCAGGGCTGTGTCAGCGAGTGACATCCCATGACATCCAGGAAGAGTAGAAAGGGAAAGAGTCAGAGACTATTAGAGGTTCTAAGGGCATGTCCCCAGAACTTTGTCTTCCCAATAGATCTCATTTCATAAAAACATTGTCACAATCTGGAGACCACTGTTCAGCACATGGGGACTTGGTTGTTAGATTTACTCTTTTATGTTGTGTGTTTGAGTGTTTGCCTGCATGTATGCATGTGGGCCACATGCAAACAGTGACAGCAGAGGTCAGAAGAGGGCATCAGGTCCCCTGGAGCTGGAGTTGCCATGGCTGTCCACAGCCATGTGAGTGCTGGGAACTAAACCATGCCCAATCAAGAGTAGTCACTGCACTTAACTGCTGAGCCATCTTTCCAGCCCATTGTAGGAAACATTTTTTTATTTGAATCATAATACCACTGAATGTTCTACAATTGGATTTCTATTTTCAACTCTTGATAAAAATAAACAATGATTAATTGAGGATGTTCTGTTTCATAAAAGCCTTCAGTGAGGAACCTTACATGCTAACCAAGTAAAAGGTGTTAAAAATAAGAAACACCACAGAGAAGGAAGTAGATATAGAGTACAACCTTATCCCCCAGGCATAACTGCTGTTCAGGTTTTGATGTGTGCACTTTGAAATTTATATACAAATGTAAATATATAAATACCTATTATTAACCAAAAATGATTTTTTTGTTTGTAAAATATTATAAACATTCTCTTATAACCTATTTTATTTCTTTAAAAATTTATTTATTTTTATTTTATGTGTATTGGTGTTCTGTCTATAGGTATGTCTATATAACATGTGTATATAGGACCCACAGAGACCAGAAGAGGGTATCAGATCCCCTGGGACTGGAGCTGCAAATACCAGCTCCAGTGGTGTTATGATTCAAATGAAAAATGTTTCCTACGTGTGGGTCCTCTAGAAGAGCAGACAGTGCTCTTTGCTGCTGAGCTTTCTCTCCAGCCCTGTAAATATATTCTCACAATTAATGCACCATCTACATCTTTGTGCTTTGAAGATATTCTATAACCTGTTTAATGTTAAGATTTCAGAATCATATTGGCCAGTTTTGACATGATTTAACAATTTCTTATCTTATACCTTTAATTTGTTTTATGTCTTTCATAGAGAAACAACGTTCAATAAAAAGCAAACATTTCCAGTTCTAACTTTCTGCAGAAGTGAAGGGGAATTCATTTCTGGTACTATAAACAGTCAAAACCCACAGACAATGAGATCATAGTCCCTCAAAGCCTGCTCTTATTTTCCTAGATATCTGTTTATACCCATAGATTTGTGCTGCTCTCAATCTTGGCTGGAGAAGATTCTTATGGCTATGGGCAGTGATTAATGCAGAGACTCAGTTATTTGTGAACTGGGACGAATGTAAGAGTCCAAGAATGAGGAGATCTGCCATGAAATTCTCTTTTGAATATGACACGGCTGTTGCACACATGAACTCAAAGCTGCTGTGGTTACCAGCATGACCTGCACAAGATCAAATCAAGGAAACAATTCCAATCCCTAGCTGAGGAGCTCTTGGCCTTTGATGGCTGCTGCAGGAGAGAGTTGGTTTTTTGCAAAACAGAAGTAGCCACTGGTAGGTTGTGCACATCCCAGTAGATGTCCCCCAGGATGTGCATCTGGACAGCACTAAGTGGTCATAAGTTATAAAAATAAACAAAAAGAAGCCAGGAGGGAGATGTGGCGTGGCTCCCAGAGGGCTGTTGGAAGGAGTGGAGAGGGCGAATGATCAGAATACATAGCATACAAGTATGAAGGTTTCAAAGAGTTAGTTAAAAACCTTATCTAAGAAATAAGTTCAGAGACTGGAACATGCACAGCAAACGCACAGGTCTGGCTGGGTTCAACCCTCAGCACTGCAAACACAAACAAAAATCAGCCTCGTTTATCGAGAGAGGTTTTGTCAGGCATGGTGGCTCATGCCTGCAATTCTAACACTTTGGAGGCTGAGGCAGGACGATTGCAAACTCAAAGACAACTTGAGCTGTACAGTAAAAACCTGACTTTGAAAGGGTGTTGGTGATTCAGGTCATGAGTGAAACGTTTGCTGAGCATGAACAAGGCTTTGACCCCGTTTGGGTCACCACAATAATATATTTCCAAGAATGAGATGGGAAATAGAACTCAAGGCCATCACAGTCCTTGTCCCATGTGATTACTGGGGACATTAAATGAAACAAGCCTCATAGATGATAAATGTGTGGCAGGCTTTGTCTACGATGTGTTTGCTATTTCCTTAGTTGTTATTTTAGAGGATAGGTCCCTGTAGTAGATCCTTTTCTGCAATGTCATAAAACGCTATGGCCAGAGTAACTAAGGGACAAAAGAGTGAACTTTGGCTTGTGGTTCCAGAAGGACAAGAGTCTGTCATGGCATAAAGACATAGCAGCAAGCATCAGGAGCAGGAAGTGAGAGCTCACATCTTGAACCCCAAGTGTAGTGATATGTTGTTTGTAATCTAACAAATAAAACTTGCCTGAAGATCAGCGTGCAGAGCTAAGCCACTAGTTAGCCATAGAGGCCAGGGAGTGGTGGCACACACCTTTATCCTAGTACTCGGGAGAGAAAGACAGACAGATCTCTGTGAGTTCAAGGTTACCCAGGGCTACACTAAATTGATCCAGTCTAAAAGAGAAACAGAGCCAGGTGGTGGTGGCCCAAACCTTTAATCCCAGTACTTGGAGTCACACACCTTTAATCCTAGCACTAGGAAGGTGGAGACAGGAGTGATATGGCTGGGCGGGAAGAGATGGGTGCTCAGATGCAGTCTTAGGCAGTAATCTGAAACAGTCTGTGGATTTGTAGAGACAGGATCGCCCCTTTGGTCTGAGCACTGGTAGAGGTGAGAACTCTCGTGGCTGCCACCCTGCTTCTCTGGTCCTTCAGCTCTCACAATCAGAATTCATGCTACACACAAGCACCAAGTAGAGAGAGCAAGCTGGAAGCAGTGGAAGGGTTTACACATCAAAACCCGTCCCGATGATGTACTTCCCCCAGCAAGACGCCATCACCTAGGCCTCCCCAAGTTCAAATGTCTGACCCTAAAGGGGACACTTCTCCAAGCCACCACCGTTCCTGAGCATGGAATTCTGAGAGGAAATGAGAAGCCCGGCGTGAAGCAGAAACGCTGCCAGGCCGTGTCCCAGATGGCTGTCCCTCAGCAGCAGCGACCGTAGCCTCTCCTCCTTGGGCTTTGTCTTGTAAGGCTGCCACTTGGCTGCCACCTGGCCTGACTGGGAAATTAGAATGTGAGCTGCACACTCCGGGGCCATTTGAATTTCTACTTAAAATCATTCTTCCCCGAGCTGTCCGTTATCACATGTTGAAAATATTTGCATTCATTGTCTGTGGGTTGTGAAGGGAGATGCTGTGGCCAAAGGAAAAATGAGGCGGAGCCAGTCAACGGGTGCTCTCGTGAGCCCAGCAGGAAAGGACTTTGGTCTGGACGTTTAAAAGGCGTGCTGTGCTCTGGCTTCTCCTGGTTCCTGGCTCAGGACTTGTAATGTTGATAGCTCTTCCCCTTGCTGCCCCTCACATCTCATTCCAGGCATCAGTTAAGGGCTTCCTTTCCACCTTACACCTGGCTGTTGTTCAAATAGAACCAGAGCTACCTGTGGGGGGTCTTGGAAAGAGGTCAACTTGGAGGGATACCCAGTCCACACCTGATACCCTCAATCAGCTTGAAGAAGCCAGATCAGTTGTCACCCCAATTCTATAAAGGCAGTTAAGGGTTAACTCTTGAAGAGGGTGATTGAGAAGGATCAGATGTGAAAGTTGACTAATCAGTCTAAAAGAATCAAAAGAAAAGTGGCCAGTTTCTCTCTTGGATAAAAGTCACAAGTGTCCTTGGGGTTTCTTGGCAGCCTCATCCTTGACAGAGAGCAGAGATATCAGAAGTGTTTAGGGGGCTCTAATCTCTGGGTCTTTGTGGTTCTAGGATCACTGCATCAGAGGGGAGAACCCTGGAGTAGAAGTTAAGGGCTGTTAGGAGGAATGCCTTTCAATCAAGAGAGTAGATGCTCTGGCCTGAGTTGAGATCTAACATCTGAGTCAACTGAGCAGCCAGTTCTAGAAAGGCAGGTTCACCTTCAGCCATCTAAAGAGAAAGGGGAAGAAACTAATTCCCTGTGTTAGCAGCCTTGTCCAGAGGCTCACTGAGATGCGCTGCAAGCAATCCCCAGACAGTGCTGTTGCCAGAATCTTCAGAAAGCGTACACTGGCTGAATTTGAATGAAAAATACAAAAAATATATAACAAAGAGAGGGAATTGTGAAAAACACTTTTTCTTCCCCATCAAAAGTGGTTAACCCATCAAGGACTAAAAATCCACACATCTCTTCCACCTGGTAAAACTGGTTTTTGCCAGGCCTTGCTGCATTGCGGGAACTCAATGGCCCACAGCTGTCTGCCTTATCGTTGCCTTCATTTCCTTTGAACCGCTGGCCAAATCAGCCAATCAAAAGTTCACATTAAGGTTGACCTCAATCAATGCCCCCACCATGAGGAACAGCCAAACCCCTCCCCCACCTCCTGTGTTAGGAATAAAAGAAAAAAAGCCATTTTGACCAAATTGCTGCTTACTAGCCCAGTTTGGGTGAGCTGGATTATTTTTGAAAACAAAATATCTTGCTTGGTTAAAATTTTAAAAAAGAAAGGAAGGGAGGGAAGGAGGGAGGGTGGGAGAAGAATTTCACGTAGTCAGTTCCTGTCCTTCCCTCCCACCTCTTGGGTCAGCTCCTTCTTGAGAGCCACACTTGGAAGCACCTGCTGGAGCGTCAGTTGAGATCTGCTGCGCTTCTTTTAAGCACCTTTGTAATATGAGCATTTATGTGTAAATTTTCAGCTCATCTGGAAATTACTTTGATATTCTGTGGAGAATTAGCTTTAAAAGTGTTTAATAGTTGTACCAAAATAATCACTAAATCCATAGCTCTTTTTCAGCAAAGAGGTGATTCAAGACTCTGCACTAACCCTGTGTAAAGTACATTTCAAAGAAACTGATTTTATTATATTTTCTTTACTTATGTTTTGACTTCGTGGCCCACAGTGGCAGGGAAATGTGATTGTGTTAAACTGGAAACATTAATCAATCCTTCCCACTCCTTAGCTTCTAATTCCCACCCGGCCTCACAAGCACTTCATTTCCATTCCTTCTCCCTGAAATATCTCTGGCTTGTTCTGAGCCACCGCTGATTTCCACACCAAGGACACATGGCAGCCAAGAGAAGACATGGGTGGACATGATTTGAAGTATTGACTAGCACTGTTGATTTGTTTTGCGTGGTACCTTAGGTATAGGTAAACAGTTCATAGTCTTGAGAAAAAGTATTCATGAATGCACTCAAGTAAAGGAGAGGCTATTATTATTATTATATTTGTTTTTTGTCGCTGCCATCAGCTACCAATTCCGTTGATTTTAACCAGAACTTTGCATACTGCGTATAAATGTGGTCTACAGAGGAAACACTTAAAGAAGATTTCTCCAACTGTAAGTCCTAGCCTGACAGTTATTCTTGGTTTAGAGATATAAACCTGGCCATCACACAACAGACCACAGCAACCATGGGATAAAACTGCAGAACAATGGCATCTCAGAAAGGTGTCTGTTGATCAAGACACGCCTGTGCTGTCGCTGGTATTAGCAGAAATTAGGAGAGCTTCCCATGCTCTCTACAGAAACCCACCCACAGTCAGTCCACCCCAGAACTGAGGTGAAGGGCTGAAGCCATTTCGCACTTCCTCAAGGTCTTTTACGGGGCATCTTGGAAGCGATGTGCATGCCACTAGTGACTGCATTTCATTTCTTTAAATTTTGTCTCTCAATGGGCCTTTCCATCAGTAGACCATTTCATTGGTGAACACTACTTTCAGTAGGCCATTTCATTGGTGAACATTACTCGAGACACTTCAGTTGGGTCACCACCATTACAGGTAAAGCTGAGCCCTTGTTAATTAATTGTATTTAATCATCTGCCGATGGTGTTGAGACAAATAGGCCAATTTAGGCGTTAAGGAGAGAGAGCTGTTTTCCCTTGTCCTCTTCAGAGCTCATACAGAAGCTTGGTGGGAGATGCAAAACAGGACTGAACCTGTGAGGGATTGACTGGCGTCTTTATGAGTTCTTACTCTGAAGCACTGGCATTTTTTTTCCTCTGCAGGTCCCACCAGCTCTTCTGCTTTTTACCGTGAGCTGTTACAAGAACCCTCGTCATAAGCCCCACAGATGCCAGTCGGACGTCGCAGCCTCCAGGAAGGTGAGCAAACGCACATGCCTTTTTCTTCTGGCATTCTGTTACAGCAGCAGCGGCACTAAGACAACCTTCTTCAGCGTGTTTTCTTGTAAAGAAGGTAAGTAACAAGATGGAGCGCTCGCTGGTCCACTTCTCACTAGTTTATTTCCATGCCTCGGTTATGGTGGAGCCCAGTGGGCAGCATGTACTGCAATCTGTGAATCCCATTTTCTACCATAATCGCTGGCTTTTGCCACTTCTTCACCAGTCTCTTTCTTATGTTCCATGTGCAGAAGGAATGGACCTCTGCAGGCTGAAGGGGTGATGCAGAAGTTCAGCTCATGCGCCACTCTTGCAGTGGATCTGGATTTGGTTCCTAGCAGCTACCAGGCGGCTTCACAAACCACGCATCACTCAGGTTCCAGGGCATCTGACATCTTCTTCTGACTTTCATGGGCACTGCATGCATGTGATGTCCAGACACAGGGCAGTCAAAACTTTAATATGCAGAAAATGAAATAAAAGATATTTTTATTTTGTATTTTTTTAAAAAGGATATTCTGACATTGAGTGTGTTTGCTGGCAGTTGTGAGCCTCCAAATGTGGGTACTTAGAGCTAAACTCAGGTCCCATTTCTCCAGCCTCTACCAGCTGCTTCTATAAATCCCATCTCCTCAGGACCCACGTGCAGGTTACCATTACTGACAATCTCCGAGGGTTCTATCTCTGTTTCCACATCTCTAGCCAGACCTTGGTGCACACAGGCCCAGCTCACTCCCTGCATTCTAATGGGCATGAAGTTGGTTTCACCCTTCCCCATATTCGCTTACTGTAATTTCCATCTTCTCTTGGGCTCATGCCCAAACATCCAAGGATTGGCATATGTGCTCACTCCTCCCTGACACACGCTCACTCCTCCCTAACACATGCTCACTCCTCCCTGACACACACTCACTCCTCCCTGACACACACTCACTCCTCCCTGACACAAGCTCACTCCCCGGGAACTGTTAGTGTAATGTCATTCAACCTGGATTCATCTCATGGTCTGAACTGTTCATCCCAGCATCACATCACAGTCTCTACACCTCAACTCTGAATGCCCACCTGAAGAATACACAAGGGGTTCTCAAAGTTAAAGGCGCATGTGACAAGGTTCCTTGATTTGGTAAAGTCTTCAAAACCTGAAAAGCCCTCATGATCATTGGTTTCTCCAGAAACCTCAACTCCAGGAAGCTAGAGAGGAATGGAGGACAATGGAGTAACCACCCTGCCCTAGTGCAGTAAGCTACTGAGATACCAACATGAGTGATGATGGTCCCAGCTACATGACATCCCATCTTTAGGTAAGACAGGTAGACAGTAACACACTGCCTGGTCCGGTCAAGCATTACCTGATAGTCTCTCTTCTTATTTTCTATCCCCTCTCAGTTTTACTGGGACACAGTCTCTTCACGGTTCCCACCTTTCATGATGCTGGGGACTGAAGCCGGGACCCCAAGCACGCTAGGCACACACTCCATCCACTGAGCCATGTGTGCAAACCCAATTCTCCTACTTTTCTCTTTGTTTTTCCCATGCCATGGAATTTCCAGCAGACCGCAGCCAAGCCTACTGTGGCCCGACCTATCTCCTTTTAGCCTGGCACCAATTTTCGGCCCCCTTTTCATTGTGTGTTATGTACTTTCATGACTAGATGAATGCATACAAGCGAGGGAACGGTGGTTAACAACTCCCTCTTGAAAGCACTCCCTATCTCAGCATGTGGTTGGACCCCCATCACCTCTTGCTAGGCCCGCCCACATCGTTGGCCTCATGCCTCAGTGTGAGGATGTTGTGGTAATTGATTTTCCCTGCAGAGCATGCAAAAGGGGCTTAATTGATAACATTTCAGTAGTCTACAACTTTTAATGTCAAAAGGATTTTTTTTTTTTGCATCATCTTTAGGTTTAATGAAACACTCAATCCTCGGGCTTAAGAGTTTTATTTTCTCATTTTGCCAAACTACATTTCTAGTTTGTACATGTTGCTTGTCTTGCAGTGACAGTTCTAGGCTTTTCCCCAAATGCTAATGACACGAAGGATGAGCGATAGTGCTGGTAAATTGCCATAGAGCCGCACTTCTGAAAAGATAAAGGGGACAAGAAATGGGGCTTCTCTGTTTTCTGTTCCATTTCAGTGACACATTTCTTATTAGCTGTCTTTGTTTTTACTTGTGGGTATTTAAATTTTAGCAGACTGAGTGGTTTCTTCCAGAGAACTACCAATTGAGCACATTTTAACCACGGCAGACAGCACTTTCCTCATCTGCAGTAGATCACGTTTTTATTCAAAATAACTGAAAATACCCTTGAAGTGTTAACTTGGATCCCAAAGCAGTTTTTCGCTCTCAGGAAACAAGGAAATGTAGATGTGATTAGAGTGCGTCTCATTCTTAATCCTCAATTATATTTCCAGCATATTTATGGGTTTTCCTCTGACCTCCTTCACTCCAGAGTGCACACTGCCAAGAGAGCAGGCTTTTAAAATACTCATCCAATAACAGTGTTGCCTTTCAAACACCCTGCAGTGGCTGTCCCTTTACCTCCTGCAGAGACTGCAAACTTGCTATCTCTAAGGCTCAGCAAATACACATGTGTCTACATGCATGGCCTCCCTCATCAGACCCTTGGTGGGCCTCTGAGACAAAACACTTCTATGTCTCTCCTCACAACCTTCTCAAACCTGGTATTGCCATTGTCTGTTCACTACCCTTCAGTAGACGGCTCGTAGGCAATGGATGTCTACTCGCAACTACACTGCAGAGTCTAGCATAATGAATGTCTCCATCTTTGTTGGGTGTTGTGACCTTTGTGGCATCTTGGAGTAAAGAGTAAGCCCTAAGCAGTATTAGATCCCAAGCTCATTTGCTGAGGGTTGTTTCTTACAACCTATTTGATCTTGGTACTTCATTACTTCTAGGTACTTCTCCAGCTATAACTTGGGAGGATGCTAAGGAAGGAACCATGGCTGCTATGGTTGCTGTATGCTTTGGTATAGGTTGGAAGAAATCGATAAGGATGGAGAAGAGGTTGCTCACAGTACACACAGTAACCAAAGTGAGAATGTGCATGTTCTAGCAGAAAACCTAGGAGCTGGGGTTTTGTTTGTTTGAGATAGTGTCCTACTGGGCATCCCTGGCTGACCCAGAATTCTTTATATAAACCAGACTGACCTTGAACTCACAGAAATCTGCCTGCCCCTGCCTCCCTGTGCTATGCTGGGATTAAAAGCATGGATTAGCATGCCCAACTCTAAAGAGCTTCTTAGAAGATACATATTACCCCTCACTTCCACAATAGAGCAAGCCAAGTCTCCTAAATCAAACCTGTAAGAGAGAATCTTTAAACAGTTTTCTATGCAAACCTAAGGACTCATCTACGAGGCTCCAATGTAGTCTTAATAGTTACAAGATGCAATACTGATGCTCAGAGGTCTAAGGCAGCAGTTGGAAGGAAAGGAAGGGGAGGAGGAAGAGGAAAGGGGGGTGAGAGGAGGAGGAAACTATTAAAGGGTATGCTGCTTTGAAAGAAAATGCCCCCCAAAAGAAATGGCACTATTAGGAGGTATGGCCTTGGTATAGATGTGGCCTTGTTGGAGGAAGTATGTCACTATGGAGGTGGACTGTGAGGTCTCATATATATTCAAGCCACACCCAGTGTCTCAGAGCACTTCCTGCTGCTTCTCCACCCCCATGTCTGCCTGCACGCCACCATGCTGCACCAGGATGATAGTGGACTAACCCTCTGAAAATGTAAGCCACCCCAATCAAATGTTTTTCCTTTATAAGAGTTGCTACAGTCATAGTGTCTCTTCACAGCAAAAGAAACCTTAGCTAAGACAAGAAGAAAGGGTCAGATCACAGCAATTAACCACTTAATGTGGCATGTATCTGAACGACTGACTGATATAAGGTCCTTTAGACTAACCACCATTATTTTGTGAATAATTGCCTGAAAGTACCAATAATCATAAAGATAATAATTTATTGCAAACATAACCAAATCAAGAGATAAAATTACCAGAAACAATTATTGTGAGGAAACTATTATTTGTCTATAAAACATATGCCCAGATCGGTGCCTTGCTCCCTTTAGAAGAGATGAGGGGCACATGATTTGTACGATTTCCTCTTACCCATGTTGATAACTAAAATAATTATGAGCCAGCATTATGAATCTTTTTATGAAGAACAAAAGAATTAATTGAGAGCTTCATTATCAGAGATGATTGAGGTTTTAGAGGATAATGACATTTTATT
This sequence comes from Ondatra zibethicus, assembly GCA_004026605.1. Taxonomy (NCBI): domain Eukaryota; kingdom Metazoa; phylum Chordata; class Mammalia; order Rodentia; family Cricetidae; genus Ondatra; species Ondatra zibethicus. Next base: position 230,894 of record PVIU01000661.1, on the reverse strand, counting down.
TCAAAAGTTCATCAAACAGGATTTTAATTGTGAGGCTTGACTAATCATGGCCACTTTGACTCTTGCTAATTGTGTACAAAGATGGACGTTTTTAATTAGTCTTCCTGAAATTAAGGGTACATTCTTCCATCGTGAATTTGGTAAGGAAAGAGATGTTCTAAGCCTAATATTTGAAAATGTCAAAAACCTGCTTCTGAACCTACTCATTCTAAAAATACATTCATTCCAAGAGCTTAGATCAGAAGCGGAGGAGCCGAGGGCGAACACTGTTGGGGTGCTTTTTGGAGGCTGAGAGGAACAGCCATGAGCTGGCTTAAAGAAGAGCACAATAGAAGGCAGCAACCCCTCTGTAGAAGGGGTGGCCTTCCAACGCCGCATGCAGGCTCAGCATGTGCCAGAGAGAATTCCGCGTGGCCACCGCTAGACAGGCTGTCTAGGTCAGACACCTTAGAAGAGCGTACTCACCCCCAGCCACAGCGTTTGATAGGCAGCTTCGATGGCTCCACAGTCAACACCTAACATCTGTGATGTCGCTAAAGCCAGGCCTTTAGAAAAGAATTTCAGGACTAGACAGACTGAAGTAAGTTTAGTGAATTTATCATCAAGCATTTAGACAAAAAGATGTAAAGGAAAGGGATAGTATACCCTAAAACTTTGAGTGTGGGATCTTTGAAAGAGGCTCGTTTTGGCGTACAGTGGCTGTTCATGACTTTGCGGCTTTCTCAGTTAACTTTGCTCAAGGAATGTATTTCCAGCAGGGTTTAAAGATTAAGCAAAACTTTAAAGTTAAGTGAAAATAGACGAGTTGGTTTGCTTATTTCTCTTCTCTTAATTTCCTTTTGTAAATGAAATTGTACGATGGTTTGTTGAGGTGCTTGTTCTGGGATGTAGGCATGAGAGTGAGGGGTGTTGACTCTGCTGGAATTGAGACCAGGACCATTCCGACTGCAGGGAAGCACCCCTAACATCCCTGTTGGAGATGCGCTTGAGAGAACAACACACCACTCACTATAGGAGACACCTTTCCTTTTGTTTTGCTTTTTTTGTTTTGTTTTGTTTTGTTTCTGGGAGAGAGTCCCAGGTAACTGAGGCTGGCCTCCTGTCCTTTCATAGTCAAGATGACCTTGAACTCCTGATTCTCCTGCCTCGCCTCTTGAGTGCTGGGATTACAGGACTGGGCCACTACTCTAGGCTGGTGTAGACAATTTCTGCTTTATCAGCTGTATTGGAGTTACTGATGCCCAGCCAGGTTCTAGAAAGGGGGCCTTCTTTCCCTTTTGTGTACCGCATATTCCCTGTCTTTTCTCTCCTGCCTCAGCGTGTGTGTACTGATGAGCCTCCCTCACAGATTGTGAGGGTAGCATGACTCTTGGTGGCAACGCCAGAGGAGGAATCATTCATAGTCTCCTTGACCTTCAGTTTGGTTCACATGCAAACATGACTAGTTGGGGAAATGATCCACTGTGTTCCACAGGTGATGCTTCTAGAACAGTTGTTGAAGAGGTGAAATCACCCTTTGTTCCCCATAAGGAACCAGAAGCTGAGAGAGAGAGAGAGAGAGAGAGAGAGAGAGAGAGAGAGAGAGAGAGAAGAGAGAGCTGCAGGCCATCCCTAACCATGAGGTCCCCCAGCTCCCAGGGAGCATCAAGCATTTCGCTTCATGATTTCTGACCCCTGACATTCATGAATGACTGTACCCAAACCCAACATTCTTAAACACCAGGGTGTATTCAGAAGCCAGCTGGGTACTGAGACATACTGCTGGATAGTATTGTGATTCTTCCCATGGTACTTTTTGGGATTTCCCTAAACCAGTAGCTTCTCTGGATCCTCGCTTTCCAGAACTGACAGAGAAGGAGCTGGCATCACCCAGTTACTCTGCTTCCAGCCCACAGCAACACCCTGAGGCAGATCTGCAATGCGAAGCAGAAGGCAGGCAGGTGAGTGTAGTCAGAGGCTGCTTGTTATTATTTTGTATTTTACCACGAGGCTCGTGGTTTACTGGTAAGATTCTGGCAGGAAGGCATCTTTCTTCTTTGGCAGCTACATGACATCTCTCCGACTTCACCTTTTTTTCTATCTCTGCTTGGAATTTTTGCTTTGCTCTGTTCTGCGCTGCCATAGGCTCAAAGCAGCTTCTTTACTAACCAATGGTAATAAAACATACTAACAGCATACAGAGGGGAATCCCGCATCAAGAGAGGCTCCGTTAGCTGACAGTGCTGTGCCACAGGGATGTATGCTTGGGCTTCAAGTTGACAAAGCTAGACCTGTGAAGGTTAACCTGGATTGTCAGTTTGCTCAGGTTGAGAGAGGTCTAGAACATTCGTGAAGCACACCAGTGGGGATATCTGTGAAAGTGCCAGGGCCATGCCATAGACCGGGGATGGCATAAAGTGGGGAAAGGGACATACAGTTTCTCTCTCTCTCTCTCTCTCTCTCTCTCACACACACACACACACACACATCTCAAGCACTTCTCCGTGCCTCAGTGGGCTGAGGTCTGAAAACATTTTCCAAAATAAGTTGTTCCCCTGTACAATTTCTTCTCTCAGGTGTTTGGTCACAGAGGTGAAAATCTAACATGTGGGAAGCAAATCCCATCAGGAACGGAGCCAAGGCAACACAAACCATCAACCAGGAAGTGACAGCACGTGCGGCAAATCACTTCTAGTACGGGTCTCTCCCTCCCTGCTCTGCTTCTCGCCTTTGTCAGAAGGCCACGGCCTCTAAATCTCTCCGTTCAAACCCAGTTAATTGCTTGGCCTGCTTGCTTTTCCTTCTGGTCCTAGTTTGGCTCCACTGTCCACATCTTACCTTAAACTTCAAGCTCCACCTCAAACCCCAGAGCAGTGAAACCCCTCAGTAGCTTTCTCCTGGGGACCTCTGCTGACTTGATACTCACTAATACCCAACATCAACAACGAGCAACACACTTCCAGCCCCACCATGTGCAAAGCAGGTGTGTATTTGTTATGGTAAGAGACACACTTGGCAAATGAACTTCGGCCCTGGCACTTCTAGACTGTTGGTTGGCCTTACAGACTTCTGAATTTATCTCATTTATTTAGCCTCAATTAGGACTTTGTTAATCAATCTGTCTCAAAACCATATTAGCTGCATGGTTAAGTCTATGATAAAGACAATTTATCCATTGGCAAATGAGAGCTGATTCAATTAGCTGAAGATGGCAGCACTGAATTAGCCAGGAAATAAAGAGTTTCCGTCATTTGAAGTTTGTTTGTCATTCCTTGAACAATTAACTGGGTCTTCTGACCCAAGATACTTGAGAGCCACGGATGGGACCAAATCACACATTCACCAGCAGACAAGGTGCAACAAGCACATGACCATAGAAACCCTGCAGCTGGAGGACAGGTCTTCTTTGGCCCATTGTGCAGACAAAAGGCAACGACACTTTTTTTTTTTTACATTGGGCTTGCCCAATGTAAAGAGGCTGGCAGATATCAGAGCTTAATTCAAATCTGGGGTCTGGGTAACTCCAAAGATGTTTCCCCATTACAGACCTAGTACAGGGTAGGGGTCCAGAATTCAAAATCTATAAGGCTAGAACTTTCCCTCCTAAGGGATTCCTAGCCTGCTAGAGAAGAGTGCCACAGACTTGAACTGTGAGGTGGTTGACTTTGGAAGGAAACCTAGAGGCTGTCCTTGCACACACAGAGGCCAGTCTGCTCCTCTGAGGACACCAGCCACAGCTGGCTTTGAAAGTATCTGTATTTCTCTAGCCCTGTCCTGGTTTTACCAGAAAAATCCCAGCATTCCCTTCAGGATGGCTGACTGAGGCCATCATGTTTGCTATGCTCCCTCTGCCCCTGTCACAGATGTGGGTGAAACCCACTGTAGCCATTGAGTTCTTGGCTTCCGGCAGCCTCCTAACCCTCAAGCAGCAGACAGCAGCAGAACCCAGACAAGCCGCGCCCCACACCTGGACATGCTTCCCTGGTGTCAGCACAGGAGGAAACTCCATGTCTCAGTTTCGTTTCACTGTTTTACCTAAGTGTGATAGTAACAGCATTTCATGTCTCCGTTGTGAGCCTGGGCCTGGGAGATTATCATTATTGACTCAATCATTATTTAACAAGGTATTAAATGTCCAGCATGGTAGGGTGGGGTGTAGGTCTATAGGTCAATGGGGGCTATCTGTCACCAGACAAGGAAATTGTTGGAGGAGGGGGCTGCTCATTGGTTCCCAGCCTGGCTAGCTTAGACCCAAATAATCACACAGAAACTGTATTAATTAAGTCACTGCTTGGTCCATTAGCTCTAGCTTCTTATTGGCTAACTCTTATATTAATTTCACCCATTTCTATTAATCTGTTTATTGCCACATGGCTGTGGCTTACTGGGTAACCGAGGGCTCCATGGCTTCTCTCTGACTCCGTCCTTCTCTCTCCCAGCATACAGCCTAGCTTTCCCTGCCTAGTTCTGTTCTTCCCTGCCTACCTAAGTTCTGCCCTGCTATAGGTCCAAAGCAGTTTCTTTATTCATTAATGGTAATCACAGCACACAGAGGGGACTCCCACATCAGGAAATGGTGGGGAGTTGCAGACATGTAAAGTAAACTAAGTCCTTAGCCCCAGGGCTGAAGGGGAAAGCACAGAATAAGTAGAGGAGAATACAAACAAAACAGAACTAAGCGCTGGGGTGACCATATGTGCTGGACGATGGTCATAATCGCTGCCAGGTCACTGAGTGTACACCAGTCATTAGATGAGCTCACCTCCTCACAGTGACACCACTGAATGCTTTGTTCCCCTTTTGTTAGTGAATAAACAGAGTCTGGGAGATGAGCCCACAGGAGGAATTTCACACATCAATGCCAATTTTCTAACGTAGGTCCTCCTGAAATCTGTTGATGTCGCTGCACTGTGCTCATGCTGCAAGAAGGGTAGAGCCTGCAGCTGGATCTGCATTCTCGCTCGGATTCTATACGGAAGAACAGAGGAGATGTGTGGAGTTAGACCGCACAGTTGTCTGAGAAGGTGGTACTGAGGCTAGTCAGACCTCGGGGGGTGGGGGGGGCGAGAGGGACTCTGAAAGGAAAGAAGCGGAGGCTACAGTCAAGGTCAGAATCCCTATCCCGAGGCTCCACTCCCCTTCTCCGTCCACGAAGGACCAGAGAGCACCCCAGCTGGATGCAGAACCTGCCACAACTCATGCAGAGACCCAGAAAAGACCAACTCTTTGGATCTGACAGCAAAGAGTACAGCCCAGCTCCCATCCACTGCTGAAATCCAGGCTTAATCAGACACTCGCCACAGTTTTAAAGAGAATGTTAGTTACAATCCAGCGCTAATTAAAACTTTCCATAAAATGACTCTTTAAAATTTAAGTGGCCTTGAATGCTAACAGCACAGGCTTGTGTCTAACTGCAGAATTATTATTAACACATTAGCACAGCAACCCCAGCCACTGAATTTGCTTGGCAATTTTCAAGTAATGATGTTTTGAGTGTCTCCAGCTGAAATGGCACGTCCCTTTCAATTGTGACCCAGCGGGCAGGCAGCCTCCTCCCTCCTCCTGGCGCCCTCCCTCTGGGTTCACACAATGCCACTTGTTTGCAATAGCCGGGCCTCCTGAATTTCTCTCTCTGTGAACGTGGCCTGCTTAGTGTGGCCCTTTCATCTCCATCTCCCCTGGATGTGATCACCGGGAGTGTGGGATCAGCTCATCCAGGCTCGTTGGGCTCTGGGCCTGTAGGACAACTGGTTAGAGCATTGTTGTCATTAATGACGGTAATTGTGAATATTTGCTGAACAGCTATGGTAGGACCAAGAATGGTTTAGATACATCATCTAAAACCCCCAACAACTTAACTATGTTAGACAAACAGCCATGAAGGACTCACTACGGTGCTCATGTGCCAAGTCCTGTTGTGTTCTGTGTACGTGGCTAACTTAGATTTTGTGGCAATGACAAAGTGCAGCACAATGACTAACGCAGGCTATGGCTGAGGGAACCCAGATTCAGATAGAGCAGGGAACCATAGGTGTGGCATCAAGGTGGCCCAAGAGCTTAGGAGTCAACCAGGAGGTCACACTGCTCTTACACACTGTACAACTGTCACCCTGGATTAGAATCCCCTGGGGGAGCTTCTGGGCCCTCACCCCCACCTCTCCCTACCAGGTCCTAAGTCTAAGACCAGGACCGGCAATAAGCATTTCTACAAAGTTCCCCAGGCTGGGAGACGGCTCAGTCAGTACAGCGCTTCCTGCACAAGTGTGAGGAGCCAAGCCCAGAGCCCAGCAACTGTGTTAAAAGCACATTTGGAACGGATATGCCAGATGGTAGAGATGGTAAGATCGCTAGGGCTTTCTGGCACTCAGTCTGGAGGGACCCTGCTTCAAAGGATAAAATGGAGGCTAATTGAGAAGACACCAGATATCAACTTCTGACTTCCACATGTAAGTGTGCACACTACGCACAGAGAGAGGAACGCACGTGTATGTGCACAGAAAGAGAGGGTATAGTAAGTGGGGAGGGAAAGGGAGAGAGAGAGGAAGAAGGACAGACAGAGACAGAGAGAGTGTAATAGAAATAGACTCCCCAGCCCATGTGAGCCCATTCTTTGCTACCTGTCTCCTGCCACCAATGTTATCCGCACCACACTTACCACAACCTGTTTCTTTTCTCACTATGTCATCCCTTCTGCACCACCGTTTGCCCTTCTACTTTTTTGCCATAAGTTTATGCAATCCAAGGTTCGCCAAGAGCCAAGCAGATGCCAGCATACTCCCATCCAGAACCATGAGCCAAAGAAACAGATTTTCTATAAAAAGTATAGTATCTCTACTGTTTCATAACCCCAGGAAGTATATTAAAAAGATGCGGATCTATAAAGGCATTGCCCAGCATGATATCAGGATGAAATCTGGAAAAGTGAAAAGTATGAGGACATTAAAAAGATCAGTGGTGGCCAAGAATTAGGGGTTGGGGTGAGTAAGCGGAACAGAGCGACTCCCCAGGGCAACAAGAAATGCTCTGTATGACATTGTCATAAGGGATGTGTGTCATTAAACACCTGCCCAAACCCAGAGAATGCAAGGCACCAAAGGCAAGCCCTAAATAAGCTACAGCTCTGGATGACAATGATGTGTGGACAGAAGCATTAGCAACTTTGGGAGGTGCTGATGATGGAGGAGGCAAAGTTTGTGTGCAGGCAGGACACCACCAGAGGATCCACGGCTTCCTCTCAGCTGATCCCCGAACCCAAGACTGCTCTGCAAGTATTAAAGACCTTTATAAACACATGCATGCGCACACACGCGCTCACACACACACACACACACACACACACACACACACACACAGAGAGAGAGAGAGAGAGAGAGAGAGAGAGAGAGATTTGTTAAAGAAACAGAAGGCAAAAGGGAAAGGACAGAGAAGAGGAGGAGGGGAGAGGCAAGAGGAGGAGACAGCAACCTTGGCTTGGTGGAACAGGAGGAGGAAACACTGCACACTGATTAGCTACTGATTGAGAACCTGTAAGGATGGCTGGGAATAGGATACAGGGTTAGAAAGGGAGCTGGAACCTCCCTCAGAATACCCTTTTATACTTTTACCTGTGATTTCAAATTAATGGCTTACATTTTTAATCAAAATAAAAATCTAAGATGTAAGAACATTGACTTAAAGTTAAACAGTTAAAATGACATATTGGGTAAGCTCAGTGCATCTAGACTGTATTTTTTGAAGGTAATTATTATAGTTATGAAAGAATGTCTTCTCTGAATTTTTAGATATCTGCAACTAGCTCTCAGAAGGCTCGGGGGAAATGCTTCTATGAATCGAGAAAGATAAAGTGAAGCTACCGTCACTGACAGCCATGGCTGAATATTTTTGACTTAAAAAATATGGAAAAAAGAAGACCCAGGTGTGCTGGTGCACACCCTTAGTCCCAGCACTCTAGAAGCACAGCCAGACAAATCTTTGTGAGTTTGAGGCCAGTCTGGTCCATATATTGGATTCCAGGACAGCTAGGGCTGCACAGTGAAACCTTACCTCAAAAAAAATTAAATTAAAATTTAAATTTTTAAATGTTTTTTTTAAAAGAAAGAACAATGTCAGGAGGTGGGAACAATATGTCCCCAGCTTTGGGTCCTTTGTGCCATGTCTGAGGGAAGGTGGCACATTCTACATTCTCTGACTGTTACTTCCACTGGGCATGACTCAGAGTTGGCATCTCAAGGTGTGCACTTAGAACCTCCTGCCCTGAAGAGAGAAGTGCCAAAGAGGCCAAGACTCCACCTGAGACTGAAATGCAAAGCAGAATCCCCAGATCTCCTCTGTGACAGGTCTCCTTGTCTTGCTCCCCCCAAGGTCTTCTGTTTCGAGCTCTGACCAGCAAAGAGTCTGGAAACTTCTCCTAACGTCCTCACAACAGGAAGCTGAACAAGCCGAAATCAGCAAGTGTTTTCTGGTTACTCAAGAGTCAGAACCACAGAATGAGTCACGACCTCCACAATCTGAAGAGCCAGGTGGACACAGGAAATCCCAGCCAGGAAGGCCTGGATGCTAGAGCTGAGAAAGGACATATAAATACAAGTCTTGACGCACTGCTAGAGGTTGGATGTGACTCTCTCGAAGCTGAGGAACTCCTGGGGCTGCAGCTGTGGGTAGCCTACACTGTGGCTACACAGGAGGTAGTCCGGGGAGTATGAGAAACACTTCTGAGTTCCAGTAGGAAGAGGGAGAGCCTTTGTGAGATACACCTGGTTTCCAATGAAAAAGACTATCAAAGCCTCCATCTTATCTAGACAGGAGGGACAGGATCGTGTAACCCACTGTGGCCCTTTAGCCTCTCGGTCATACTAAGAGCTGGGAAAGGGGGAAGCTAAGACACTTTGCAAAGAACTGTGAAATTAACACACGGTGCCATCTTGAGTAGCATAAATATAAACTGTGTGGGCGTTCATCCAACAAGATGGTGGCAAGGGGTCGGTAACATAAAAACAAACATGGCTGTAGGATGATCAAAAGTGAGGGAACATCTTTTCCGAGTCTCCGAGACGAACTAACAGGGATAAACGGCCACACAGACATCATGCTAACAACAGAATCTGCCAGAGAGAACGATTTTCCTAGAAACAAAGAATGCATCGCTAGCGCTGAGAAGTGTTACCTCTTGACCCAAACACTCCAGTATACTCATGAAGTTCAACACTGTTCGGGCTTCTATCAACTTCCGGTTGCTGACTGGCTTCCCTTCTGCTTATCTTCCTTCAAAGAATGCTAAAGTGCATTGGCATCTGCTTTGAAAAGCCCCAGCCCACTACAGCCCCCCTGCAGTTCATACACACAGTCCAACTGAACCTACAGTTCCAATTGGTAAATCAAGTCTGCACCAGCTAAATCCCCCTTTGATTTTAATTTCATCTCAACTGTGGTTTCTCTGTTGGCAGTCTATACGCAGAAGACTATGGAGCTTAAGACAGATAGCAGAGTCGGAGGACCGGAGAAAGCTCCATATTACAAAGCTCTCCATTCTTCCCAGTTGGTTCTAAAAGCGCCATGCACTGCCAGTTGAAATCACAGCAGGCTGTCGGGTTGCTATCAGTGAGTAGATTCCCAAGATTCCACAGAAATGTAAAAGGTCCAGGAAAGCCAAAATTATATGTACCGAAGGAGATCAAGGTCAGAGGACTAAGTGTACGTCTTCGAGATTTACAATGAACCTGCAGCAATCAAGACAGCATGGTATTGGTGAAGAAAAGATACATAAATCATTAGCCTGGGATAGCAAGTCCAGAAATGGATCCATGCATGTGCAGTCAGGTTGGTCTTTGATGGATGGCTTAAAGGCAATTCAGTGGAGAAATATAACCTTCCCAGTGAATGGAGCTGGAAAAGTCACACCTCAACATGCAAAAAGAAACCAACACAAACTCCAAAGCATGTATACACGACTTTAGATCATTCATATAAAAGTTAATACAGTGTAGACCTGAGTGTAAGATACGAAACCCAACAGCCTCTAGAAGAAGGCATGAGAGGAAACCTAGGTGACTGCCCTAATTTTATTTCTGTCACTGTAATAAAATATCCCAAAAATAGCAAAGCAGGGGAAAACGGATTTGCTTTGCCTCACAATCGACCCCAAGTTCCCATTGTCATTGTAGGGATGTCAGGGCCACAAAGAACCTACAGCAAGGGCTCCCCTTACATCCACAGCCAACAGCAGAGAGAAGAAGACAGGCTGTTTAGAGCTCAGCCCCTTCTCTCTTCTACAGTCTAGGACCCAGCACATGAAATGGTGCTGTGCACATTCACTGGCGCCTCCCCACCTCAGTTAATACACTTAGGAAACCCCTCCCAGACCTGCCCTCAGTCCAGCCTGATCTAGGCAGCCCCTCTCCGTGATTCTGTTCCCAGGGGATTCTACACAGTCAGGCTGACAACTGAAGCCAGCCATCACAATAACTTTGAGCTCAGTGATGAGTTTTCATACGCAGTGCATTAAAACGTGATCCATAGAGAAGAAGGTTGCTAAGCTAAACTTCTCCGAGATGAAACTCTTTGCTGTGTGAGACACTAATAAAGAAATGAGAAAAATAACCAGAGACTGGAGGAAACGTTTGCCCAGCACGTGTCTGATAAAGAAGTTGCATCCAAAACACAAACACCCTTAAGATGTCATAACAGAAAACAACCCAACGTGACTTTACAGGAGATCTCAGCAGGCACATCACCAAAGAAGATGTACAGAGGGAAAATAACCATATGAAGGGACATTCCTTGTTTGTCAGAGGAAACGGAAGTCAATCCAGCAATGAGATACGCTACATAATAATCAAGATGGCTAAAGGGTCCCCCTCAAGTGGCAATACCGAATATTGGTGAGGAAGCCAGGGGATATCACTCACCGCTCTCCGAGTCAAGGACACCCTGCAGGAAGACAGTCTAGCCATTTCTCTGGGTTAAGGTACACATACTCACATCGGCAGTCACACTCACGTGTTTACCCAAGGTATCATCTATCTGAAAAGTTACGTCCAGAGAGAATGTTGTAAGAGAATGTTGATAGCTACATTGCTCATAGTTGACAAGAACATGGATCCAGTAAGGCATCACTCAACAGGCAGATGGGGAGATGCATAGATAAACATTAATTCAGGGAGAAAATCTTTGAGCTAATGATAATGAGCCATAGAAAGACACACACAAGCCTTTCATGGGAGCCATTAGTGTAAGAGTCAGGCTGGCCAGGCTGTAAGCTGAACGGTTCAGTTACAGGAATTTCTGGAAAGCAGCAACTCCACTATGGTGGTAAACATTGTTTCCCTGTTTCAGTCAGAGGGAGGAGAATAAATGTGCACAGCCCAGAAAGTCCCAAGGAGCTGCGATTGCTCTGTGTATTGTGACTACAGACACACAACATTATTTTTTAAAATTCATTGAATTTACTTACAGCACAAAGAGCAAGCCCTAATGAAAGCAATGTTTTAAAAATAGCAGGAGGTTGGCGGAGAGGGGGGTGTGCTCAGGAAGGAATCAGATCATAGCAGGAGACAGTTCCACCAACACAAAACTGTCCCTGCAGAGAGAATGGAAGCTGCTGACCTCTGAGACCGGGGCCCAGGGGAGCGGTCAGTCTCTTCCACAGTCTCTGAGACTCACGGCATAGGTAATGCACATGCATGCTGCATACCTGGGGTGATAATGTTGTTTTCCATGATGCACAGCTCAGTCACGGATACTTCTCCAGCTGTATAAGGAATTGAATAATTACACAAATTAACAATAGCATAAGAGCCAGGTGTATAACTTCTTCTGTGGGAACGCACAGGCAAACAAGGGTTAGGGCTGTAGCCCTGGGTTATTGTTGGAGATATCAACACAACTTCATATTTAGCCCACAGAGACGTTTTTACAGATAAATGTATGCATATGTTTACTATACATGCATATCTCCTGGTTCTAGCCATGGAGATTTTGGGGCTTAAAATGACAACATCCCAGTTACTAGCAGCAAGAAAGCCTAGCTCCCTGGTCTTCCTCCGTGATGCCATTTTTGATCAAAAAGAACTAAGACTCTGTGGGGAAGTGGCTGATATGAGGATAAGGTCGGACAAAACACAGTGGGAGCCCAGAGCCGGTGACAACGGCAGCCAGGAAGAAAGCAATTAAAAGTTAACAAATAAAAACACATTACAGGGATGAAGTCATAGCAAAGGGACACAGAAACCAGCCAAAAGAGATGTCCTAGAAATAAGAACGGGACCAATCCGAGTGAAGCACCGTGGTGTGGAGGAAAGAGTGAATCTACACGTGTCCATACAGATATCAGGAGTGACTGAGAAAATATGAGACAGAGAAGAGACCGATTTCCCCTGCAAAATTCCAACTTAATGGAGCAGATACAGAGGGAGAGCATACACCCTCCCTCCATCAGAGGGGTGTCCACACAGGACTTCCTTCCAGAGAGTACAGCATGAGATCGGAGGGGTGTCCACACAGGGACTTCCTTCCAGAGAGTACAGCATGAGATCAGAGGGGTGTCCACACAGGACTTCCTTCCAGAGACTACAGCATGAGATCAGAGGGGAAGACAATGAGAAAGTTTATAAAAACAACTTGGCTGGGTAACCAATACCAACGCCTACATCTCTAAGATCCACATGACAAGATCTGATGCAGACAGCTCGTTACTTCAATATGCTTGCTCCCCCTAAACCCACACACCAGACACATCTGATTGGAGGGGCATCCTATTAAATAGTTGGCCAGAACACATCAAAATCATCAAACTGGTTAGAAAGAAAAAAACGTGGAACTGTCAGAGTTGAGAAGAGCCCTAGAATACCTGATGTCTTAGTATCATGCGGCATCCTAGATGGGATTCAGGACCTGAAGAAGCTTTAAGGAAAGCTAAGGATATCTGAATAAATTATGGACTTGTACTCAGCCAATACTAATTGTCTCGAGACTGGTCCATGAGCCGTAAGCAGTGCAGCACAGTACGCCAGCAGTAGTATACACTATCCTCCCATGCTTCGAAGCATCCAAAACTATAAAACTTGAGCTCGTGAGATAGTTCCTGGGGTAAAGGTGCCTGCTGCTGTGTTATTTTCCATGTGTTGAACTGTCTAAACATTTCCCTCATACACACATTCTTGTGATGGTGTTTCTTGAAATGAGGACTCTGGATTTAAATCTGTGTTTTTCTATTGTAATTTGCTCAGAACTAGAATATCATTTTTAGACTGAATTTGCCCTTCCCTACTACTCAGAGACAATGCTGTTCTGATTTCAGGTAGCTACTTCAATGAAGTGAGATAAATATAATTAAGGTTTTCTTACATGTTATCATTCTCATTAAAGCCACCCCTTGGTGAAGTTTCAGATTTCCTTACATTCATAACTAACAACCTGAGCAGCTCTCTGGATGAGCTGTCAGTTTGGGTACCACATACTGTGCTGGGATGCATAATAAAGACTCTTAAGCATGTGCCTTTTGTTTGCCAGTGGAGCCTAACAGAAAACAGAAGATTCTAATCTCTGACAAGAATACACCCCAACAGTACTCTTCTCAGAGAGGTTAACAGAAGCATGGGGAATGTTGAATTGGCATTACAAAGAAATTACACAGAGTGTAATGTTTGTGTGCCACACATAAAACCAAGCACGGCAACAAAAAGTGGGGTGGACTTGCTCCCAGGAGAACATAGGCATTATTGTACTCGGATAGAAAAACTGGAATTAGGTGCTCCCTTCATGCATACCAGAGTAAATCTCTTTCAACATTTCACAGAAATGGCTTAGGACACCCAGACTAGCATGGAGATGGCCTCACCTGGGAGGACGGACCGCTCTTCAGGACCTTCCCACCTGGCTCTCCAGGCTTCTCTTCATGGAAACATTGTTTTAGATGTAAGATCCTCAGCTAAGACTTTCTGGAAACTCTCAAGTAAAATCACACACACATACACAGAAACACACACACACAAACACCACTCTGACTTGGTCAACAGTTCCATTCTCTGACCCTTTAACTCTTAGCCTCATCCTACACAAGCCTTCTCTGAGCCTGCATTTGGCACCGTTGGTGGTAAATCCAATTTACCGTGTACCCTACACATTGGGAAGAGAAAGATTTGTTTGGCCTTTTTTAAAAAAAAAAAAAAAGTCTGAGGGCAAAGTGAGGCTGGCTATCACTGACGCTAGAGCCCTTGCTTGGTTCAGAGACTTAGGAATAGTTATGTGGGGTCTGACAGCTTCTCCATCTCATCCATCTCTGTCTAAGCCTGTGGTAGCTGGAGGTGCCTGGTGGGAGGAAGCCAAAATCATTTTTCTGAACAGCTTCCAGTTAACCTCTTTTGCAGACCCAGAGACAGCCCCGGTGGCTCAAAAAGAACCTGCTTGGGAGCAATAACTACATTTTTAAAGCTCATTGGCCCTCCTGTGTGCACTTTGGAGAGAGCAGAGGATCTTTCCTGTCCCCATAATCACTGAATGATGTGAAGAAGATGCTGCTGTCACACCGTGAGCCTCAGGTGTCTCTGCAAGCAGCAAGTTCTCAAGATGTCTGCATCTGTTCCACCCCTTCTGGCTGCGGAGACTGCCACGTGGCCATCACCCACTCTATAGCTGCTTTAAGCTGTGCGATTCTCTTTCCTCCTGGAAAAAAAGATATTCCCTGAAACTGGGCTGCCCCGAGGAATCTTGAACACATGAATCTGAAGATTCAGAAATTCCAGTTGTTGCTGAGGTTGGCTTCTACGCCTTGCTCAAGGAAACTGGGGATTGTCAACCCATTAAACCTTATGTGTCAATCATGATCAAGTGGTGCACACTAGAGGATTGGAAGTAGAGGCTCGGGCCATGCCTAAACTCTGGGTTTTAACTCTACAAAGAACCTGCCTAGTTAGAGATGTCTTCCAGGAACAGAAGCTGGTCCACTGAGACGCTCAGCTTGAGTTTCAGATCCTCCATGAGAAGGAAAGACGTCTTTGCGGCTATGAAGGGATGAAGCAGCATACTGAATATGTTCATTGCAGTATCGGACTTGTTTAGGGGCTCCAGTGTGATATGAAATGTGCTGTTTCAAGGTGTTTGCCAAGGGCATGCATCTCCTCGTGACGCTCCCATTCCTCTCTTTTGGAATGGCAATCTATACCCTGGGTCAATATATGTCTGAAACATGTAATTTGCTTTTTTTGAGTTTACAGGGAGTTGCAATTATGAGATTGCCTTGAGTCTTAGAATAGACTTTGGAGTTTTAAACAGTGTTGGGGTTGTAAAAGATCATGAGGACTTTTGACATTGTACTAAGAGTATTTTGCATTATGATAAGGTCACAAGACTATGGGGACCAGAGGGTGGCCTGTAATGGTTTGAATGATAGATGTGCCCAGGCTCAGGAATTTGAATGCCTCACCTCCAGTTGGTGGCACTGTTTGGAGATCTTAGGAAGTATGGCCTTGTTGGAAGAAGTATGTCGCTGTGGGGTGGACGCTGAGGTTTCAAAGCCTCATGCCATCCCAAGTTTGCTCTCTGCTTCCTGCTTGTGGCTTATGATACGACCTCTCTGATCGGTGCTCCAGCCACCACGCCTGTCTGCTTCCATGTATCTATCTCCCAGTGATGGACTCGGCCCTCTGGAACCATAAGCCCAAATAAACCCTTCCTTTCTGGAAGTTGTCTTGGTCACGGTGTCTTATCAGAGCAATAGAAATATAACTAATTCATAGGCAGTTGAGAGCTCTCTGACATGGGTGCTGGGAACCAAACCATGGCCTCCAACAGAGTAGTACATGCTCTTAATTGCTGGACCATCTCTTCAGGCCCTGCACCAGCCTCTTTAGCAACATCTGTTTTCTCTCCAAGGCTGAACACCTTACCAGTGAGGAGAGTGTTCACCCTACAAAGAGCTTGTCACTTGCAAGGCTGGAGCAATGCTATCTTCCAACTGCTTGTTTAAAGCTAACATTATTCTGAGAACTACATCCTGGCCAGCATGGTATTTTAATAAGCCTGTCTGTTCTAGTTAAGTCAGATGGAGCTGAGCTAATAAAACAGGGGAATGGAAAAAAATGGTCCTCATGGCCTGACTGTGTCTGCTATTCCATGGCCTGGACAGAAATCACCTAATGTCCTAAGTCTCTAGGAACATCATTTTCTAGTGGTGATCTTGCTTTTGTTGTCATGGCAAAGGAAGTGTTGGGTGTGTATGTTCACAAACACTTCAGGGCTCAGATCAGTGAGTCATCCTGGGACAAAAGAAGCCAGGATCCCTCAGATCACTCTGGTGGGACATTCAGGAGGAGTTTGAGTCAGATGAGAAGGAGACAGGCTAGTTTCCAGCTGAGAGAAGGAACCAGTATTGGAAGAAGGAAGAGCCCTAGACGGAGATGTGAAGAAAGGCCTCACACTAACCACCCACACTTCCTCTCTCCACTCCTTTCCCCTTTGACCCGATGATGCCCTCACTGTCTTGCCTCTGACCCAATGACACCCTCTCCAGGACTCATTTCTTTGGGGTCTTAATATTTTATGTTCTGAGTCTTTCCATGGCATACGACACCTGGATATTGTTTCTTTAGTACAATATTTGCCACCTCCATTGTGAGTATCACCAGCTGCTTACACTTCCCTGTAGATATTAGAGACCTAAAAGAAAGTTTTGATTATAAAATGGAAATTACTAAATAAGGAGAGAGGGAGGGTCTTTAACACCAAACAGGAAATGTTTGCAAACACTGGTGTGGACAGCCCTGTGGGGTGAAGAGCCTCTGCAAGAAAACAAAGTGGAGCATGTGTGAGAAGGAGGAAGAGGGGCCAGAAGAGAAGGAGAGAGAGAGAGAGAAAATAGCAGAAATGAGACCCTGGAAGTTTCTGACCATGGTACCCAAGGCCATGAGCAGGCACATTGGTTGGAAGGGGCAACTTGTTTTAGGGTCAGGGAGGCCTTGCTTTAAATCTAGGCTTCTCTGATGCCTGTAAGTTTTTGTTTGTTTGTTTACATTACATAGCAATGTTTCTTCCTATGGAAATTAGGGATAAGAGAAACTCGCCTAGTTCACATTAGGGAGACTCAAGTAAGGGTGTGGGATGGAGTGCCTAGAACCTTAGAAGAGCAAACACAAAGGCCCTGGTGGGTTTGCCATTTGTAGGAAGCAGCTACAGAGAGCAGGATTTGGAAGTTCCCTGCAGCAGGTGCTTGCTTCCCTTTCCAGGGCCCAACAAGGATGTAGGGAGATTTTTCTGTCCATCCTGTCAATTCCCAAATCACCAAAGAGAGACTTCATGTTAATTATGAAAACTTGACTGATAGCTTAGGCTTATTTCTAATTAGCTCTTATAATTTAAACTGACCCATTTCTATTAATTTACTTCCTGCCTCGTGGCTTTATTACCTCATCTCTGTACTCCCCATGCTGCTTTCCTGCTTCCTCTGTCTCTGGCTGGTGACTCTCCGAGTCTCCACCCTTCTTCTTCCCAGGGTCTGTGTCTGGCTAGCGCACCTGTACATCCTGCCTTGCTAATGGCCATTTAGCTTTTTATAAAACCAATGAAAGGGCACCTTGGTAAAGACACAGCTTCACAGTGTAAAAATAATAAATAAATAAATAAATAGTTTAAAAATAATAAAGTCTTTTAAAAAGAATAAAATAATAAAAATAAATAAATAAGTCATATAGATATGGGGAAGACATAGGGAGTCCTGTATGTTATTGTGTTGCCTTTAAATTTTTTTTATTGCTGATGAATAAATGATAACTGCTGAGAGACATCAGATTATAGAAACTACTAAATTAAACTCATCTATATATTTTTAAAATGTCTTAACTTCAAAATGGAAGTCAGACAGTGTGTTGCATTGGGGAAGAGGTTATGGTTTTGTTTCCACAGGAAATAAAAGGCTGTGGATTCCTTCTAGATTATTAGATATCATTTTTGACAGAAAGAGACCTCCTGAGTATCATGGTTACAGACATGGGGGAGGAAGCCAAAAAGAAGGCTACAGGATAAGTGATGTGTAAGCAGATCCCTCTGCATGGAAACAGCTTGGAGACAAGATGAGACAGAGTCCTCCTGACTTATTATTATATGTCATCCTTTCATATAACATGGATAGAGACTTATAGTACAGATTGATTATATAGTTCAAGTAGACTTATAAAATTGACAGATCCTTTTTACCTTCTCAAGCATAAAACAAAAAATCATCTTTAACTGACTTGTGCACACCACACGTTCCATACTTGTGCTAATACAGATATGTTTATTACCTTTGAAAGTTTATGTGTTTTCAGAGCAGGGGACCAGACACCAATGAAAATGGGTGACCCATGTGATCCAGCATCTCAGAGCTCCTCTGTTTCCTCAGAGTTCTGCATCCAAAACAGTTTCAAGGCTGCTGGCTAAGATGGTCCAGCCTCACATACTACTCCAGCCAGAACTTCTAGTAAGTCTTGCACTTACCCATTGCACAGAGAATGGACAACAAATAATGCAGTTAACTCTCCCAGGA
Organism: Ondatra zibethicus; assembly: GCA_004026605.1. Taxonomy (NCBI): domain Eukaryota; kingdom Metazoa; phylum Chordata; class Mammalia; order Rodentia; family Cricetidae; genus Ondatra; species Ondatra zibethicus. Next base: position 212,401 of record PVIU01000661.1, on the reverse strand, counting down.
CTCTCCCATTATCCCAATTTTCCCAGAGTCTCCTAAAGATGTCAGCACCCAGACAGTGGGAAGCAGTCTAGAAAATATGATGCCCACGTTCTCAAGATAGGTCGCCAAGGGTGAATGGTTTTTGATCATTTAATGGATTATAGATGTTTGTTATCATTTAGGGTAGTTGGTTACAAGCTGTTTTTGGTCATGCTTGGGAAAAAAGTTAAATAAAGGAGATAGATTCAAGAAACTCTTCTTGAAGAAAAAAAATGGGGATCTAGTATAAAAATGATGAAATAAAATGGTGGATTGCTGAGTCTACTTTTAAACAACCACTAGTCTCAAATATTTTACATTGACATGGATATTCATATAACGAAACAAATTTAAGACCATTTTAATTACATTGTATATATATTTCTATTCTTGTTTAAGGTATCATGCCTAAGTAACTCATTTAAAATGGTATGTAAAGTTTTAGTCTTTGAAAGCTATTTGGGATAATAAATACAAGTTAATAGTCATCTATAACAAACTTGTAGTTTTATTTGGTATGTTTTTAAGGTTAACCAGATATATTTTAAATAGATAGATGGTCTTCAAACACTACAAAGACCTACAGAATATGGCATTTAAAATGTTCTAATAGCATAAGACTTTTCATGACAGCGAGATACATCTACTCCCAGCAGCACCAATTTACTTCAAAAAAGGATGATGGGTATCAAATAACCTCCATATAGAGTTTGTTTTCAGTGTAGCAAAGCTAGCCATTTGGACATTGCCTGCTTACAGTATGCTGTCCAAACTGAACCAGCAGGGCATGAGGAAAAGTGACTGCTGACCTTTGCCAAGACAGGGTAGAACAGTCCTTTAAAAATTCCTGCTTCACCAAAATGTCTGTCAGATATTCTAGGCCTGTAGGCCAAAGATGGATGCCACAATATTACAGAGGAACCTTGGGTGGTTGTTCAGTCAGCTGTTTCTGTCATTTCTTGGAGTTTTTAAACTTGTTTGCTCTGAATTTCCTGTTTACTAAGGTAATATTATAACCTTCTGAGATCTTCGATGGAGTTAAAGACAACATAGTCATAGTAATAGTTTTTCTTAGTTATGATAGAAGATAAATTAGGTACAGAGCTTTGAACTCATCAAGATAGAATAAATAATGAAGTATTTTCTTCAAATATGCCAAATATAAATGGACTGAACATTGCAAATATAATTCTTACCTGATATTTGTTCTTACTGTTACAGTGTTATTACATTAGAGTTAAAATCTTTTCTTTTTATTTAGATAAAAAGGGGAAATGTGAATAATCTTTTTGTGTACTGTGAAGATGTATCTTTGCCAAGGTACCTTCTTATTGGGTTAACAAAAAGTTAAACGACCATTAGCTAGGCAGAAGCTATAGGCAGGACAGTCAGACACTGAGGACCCTGGGAAGAAGAAGGGCAGAGATGTGGAGAGTCGCCAGCCAGGCATGGAGAAGCAGGAAAGCAGCATGGGGCAGTACAGAGAAAAGGTAATAAAACCATGAGGCAGAAAGTAAATTAATAGAAATGGGTTAGTTCAAGTTATAAGAGTAGTTGGAAATAAGCCTAAGCTATTGGCTGACCTTTCACAATTAATAAGAAGTTGTGATTTGGAACTGGCAGGAGGGACAGAAAAATCCACCTACACAAGGGCCCAAAGTTTGGGCTTCTGGCTGCTGTTTGGCTTCCGGCATGGCCAGTTGGCTGCTGCCTCTGTTTCTGAAGCCTTGCCTCGCTCTTCAAGAGAGTTACAAGTATCACATGGGCCTTCTGTTCCTTCCTCTTGGGCTTTTCAGTCTACATGTATTCAGATGGGGAATGCCTGGCTGGGCACTGGAGTCTGAAATGAGGCTGGTGAACCAAACTTCCCAGCTCCGTTGCATTTCCTGCCAGGTGTCTCTATGCACTGCCATCGCAGTCCCTCTCTGAATTTTCTCCTCCTCTCTGACAGTAGACTTTTGACTGCACACAGTCTTCTTTCTCAGATACAAAGAGCTGCAGGATGGGATTTGAGATGACAAGCTAGGAGAGGCTGAGCGGATTGTCTGTTCAAACTAATTTTGTATTTGTGGCCAGAGACTCAGGGGCAGACAAAGCAACGGTTTGAAAAGTGGCAGCCTTTCTCTTTTTCCAAAATGACTTGCATTTTTTAAGACAGGCCTCAGAGGACCTGGGAGCATCCTTCTCTACAGATCCCATCAGTGATCCACCAGAAAAAGTGTCCCAGATTTACTCAGCTCTGAGCTGAAAGATATGGTAGCAAAAACCTGACTTTGGAATGCTTGGAGGGTTTACCCTCTGACACCAGCAGTTTCTTGCCCAGCCCAGAATAAGTGGGCTTTAAAAAAGATTGTATAAAAGGAGACCCTTCACTGAAGAAGAAATAAATACTGTCTGAGTTTGATTCAAATGTCCGAGGGAGGCCTGCTATAGTGAACTGAGTCTGGGAAAGATAGGGAGGCTGAGCAAGGAAAGAAATAGGGGTACACGGCACATGGCCTCAGGGCCCCAGAATTCCGATCTCACTTTACTCCTGAGCACTCTGAGACATCTGGGTAAGTGGCTACTTCTTAGACCTCGGTTTCCATCTCTGCCAAGGAGAAAATGCACTCTACAGTCTAGGGCCCTCCTAGGAAAGAAGTTCTAGAAGGTGAAAGAAATTGTGGAGACTACTAGAGAAGGAAGGATGGGAATAGGGTCAATTTGTAAAAAATAACTAATCCTTAAATTCAAAATTGTTATTTAATAGAATAATCTGGTGATGCATCCATCAATACAAAGAAGACATAGTTGAACTCTCAGGGACAGCATGGGCACATGTACACACACACATACACCACACACACACTCCACATACAATACACACATACACACACATACCACACATACATATACAACACACACACACCACATACCATACACATACACACACATACCACACAAACATATACAACACACACACTAACACGTATTAAAGACAGGATAGCTTCATTTTGTGTGCAAGTGCCTCAGAGACTAGTAACATTGAGTAATAGATGTCACTAATGGTGGCACCATGCCAGGGTGTTTATTGTAAGAAGGAGACCTCATGGCCACCTATGGGCATGTGGCTGTGGGGACAGGTATTTGAGGTCCAGCATCTTTGTCCTTGTCTCTGTCCCTTCCACGGACTCTCACCCCACCACTAGCGTGAGCGTGCCCCTCCCTGGCAGCTGGCTGCCCTGCTCACATAGCCCTCTTCACCCCAGCTAGTGCACAGCTTGGGTTTTCCCAGCAGAGCACTCCTTGATTTTCCACAGTGCCTTCTGACTGTGCTGCACTAAAAAAGGCTCTTGGGGGAGGTGACAATCTCAGGGAAGAATCTGATTCGCTCCTGTTGCAGCAGTGATGCCAGCATGGCACTGTCGTGGCTGCCCGGCTTTGCCCTTTCAGTGCACTGTGTCCAGGTGGATCCCCAGAGGATGGGCAGAGTGGTCACCACACGAGAAAGCTCAATGAGGAAAATACAGGACAACAGCAGAACCTGGGGTCCTTACACTTTCCTCAAAAGACACAAAGTGAAAACACTAATACAGAATGGTGACCTCCTAAGAATGAAGGGGTCATGACCTTAGGTTGTTTTCGATTGAGCTCCTATGTCTCCAATATCATTTATCAAACAGGTCAAAATTTATACACCCGACCAAACCCACGGCAAAAATCATGTCAATCCAAAGAATCAATTTAAAGATAAAGGCTTTCAAACCCTCCCTGCTCCTTCTCTCCTAAAGTCACTGGTCATTTTCACACGAAAGTTAGCATCCTTATTTCCATGTTAAAACAAAACAAACAAACAAGAACCTGCAGGGAAATGACTGAGACCCAGAGCTCTGGGCATTGCCTGTTCCACCCCTGCAACGCTGGCACTGGAGACCTAGGCAAGTGACGTTTCTCCATGGCTCCTTGAGATCAGGCAGCGAGTGACATTGAACAAGACCTGGTCACCACACTTCTCACACATAACTGTCCCAAAGCTCACTGCCAGCAAGCCCTATTTGAAGTACATTCCATTCGGGAAGGCCGAGGCAGCCTTGAAGGTTAATACAAAGATAAAGAGGCTTGCTTTCCCCACAAACTCCACCCAGCCTCACCACAGGAGAGTGAGTCCTCCTTCAGACACTCACATCCAGCTTTCTCTCTCTCTCTCTCTCTCTCTCTCTCTCTCTCTCTCTCTCTCTCTTTCTCTCTCTCTCTGGAAATTCACCCACAGTGATAACGTAGCTGTCACAGACTTAGAGACTAGAGTACAAATAATCTCCGCGGATAGATGACACCTCGGATATCTCCACCCCTGAGACAATTGGAGACATCACATTATCTGTGTTTACACAAGAGTGGATTTCTTCTATTGCTTATCTTTTCTGTGGAACCCAAACTCTGCATATCTATAGTAGTGGGGATGTTTTGCTGTTAAAATAAAACCCAGGCTTTTTTGCACTGTGTTTACAGGGATGAACTATTTCACTGCGACACTGCCATTGCCTTTCTTTTGTTAGGGCTTCCCACATCAGTGGGTCAGAAAGGACACTTGGTGAGGCTTGTGCTCACATCTCTAAACACAAGAACAAGCAGCTGGCCCTTCACACTGCAAGGGCAAAGTAGGAACACATGTGTTGGCTATGGGGCGGGCAAGTATGTGAAGCCCACATGTCACCTGTGAACGCCTTCTCCAACTAGCAATTTGACATGGAGAATGTTTATTTCAATACTGTCTTTGTTTTTAAACGCGGACAAATAGTGTGGCATTTTTGTTCAATGTAGAGTGACTAAATCCATCCAGTTATCAGAACTGCCTTTTACTGAGGGATCATGCTTTCAACAGATGTATGCACTTGTTATGTGTGTATCTGTATGTATGTCAATGTGTGGGCAAGTGTATGTCTGTGTGTGCATGTGTATATTTCTAGAAGTATATGTATCTGTGTATGAATGTATATATATATGTGTGTTTTTCTGTGTGCATGTCTCTGTGTGTATTTGTGTGTATATGTGTATGTCTATGTATGTGCACATATGTGTGTTTGTGTGTATCTGTATATGTGTGTATGTGCCTGTCTGTGTAAGTATATATGTCTATCTGTGTATGTGTGTTTTTCTGTGAGTCTGTCCATGTGTGTATGCATGTATGTCTGCCTTTCTGTAAGTGTGTATGTCTATCTGTGTAAGTGTGTTTGTCTGTGAGTCTCTATGTGTGCGTGTGTGTGTGTAAAGAGATCAGAGAAAATTTTTCCTTGGTCTCATCTGCTTTGGGAACAGAGGCAGGTGGATGTCTGTGAGTTCAAGGCCAGGATTTTACTCTTCTGCTCTCAGCCCAATTGGCTAAAACTTAGTTACAGGGACACAAAGGCTACAGAGCAAGCTAAGGCATGTAGTCTTTGTCACAGTGGGACACATCTACAGTTAAATTCAGGGGATTAAAAGCCAAAGAAGAAATAACAGGGATTATAGAAGAAGCAGGGCACAGCCACACCTCCACTGAAGACTTCAGTGAGTAAGGACCAACTCCAGCATGCTACAGAGAACCTTTCTAGATATTTTACTCTTCATGATATTCCTCACTGAGGGAATCGCCTGTGTGTTCTTTCCTGATATTTTACTATCCATACTATTCGCCACTGAGGGAATCATCTGTGTGTTTTTTCCTGTTCTCTTCTCAATTCTTCTCCATTTGCCCAACACTGTTCTTGCTTGCCCATGACGTGACAGCTCATCCACACTTCAGAACCCTTGCTGTGGGGCTCAGGAAAGCCCTCTTAAATTATTCCTTTTCATCCTCTTTGAAGTAGCTCATGCTTACTTATCAATTAAATTTGTTCTTTGACTGTTCGGGGTCCTGAGAAAAAGTGAGATCTGAGTGTTCACCCCTAAACAGGACATTTATTCCCCACCCACGCCATCCTGACGGGGTTCAAGGAACACTGAGGAAGATGAAGTACCAAGGGTGTGAGAGTGGGGGTGAGGAGAGGAGCCGTGCCTTCCAGGCCTGACATGACTTTTCGCAATCATGAGCTCACAGAGGCTGCAGTAACCTACTCTCCAAAGGCCCCATCAGTCATCAGTCATGGATGGGAGCTGCTAGGGCCCTCCCTCCCCCTGTTGAAACAAGAACCATGACTGGAGAGATGGCTCAATGAAAAGCAGCTGATGCTCTTCCAAAAGACCTAAGTTCAGTTTCCAGCTGCGTGTTAGGCAACTCAACTATCCAGAACTCTAGACCCAAAGGGATCCAACATCTCTGGCCCTGAGGGCACCTGTATTCACATGCGTATACCCACAGGACACGAGAACACACAGTGGAAAATAACATAATCATAAAATGAGAAACATTTTCTGTAAGTTGATTTCTTAGTGGCTTTTCTCACTGGCAAAAGAAAGTGCCCTTGAAATATTGTTTTACATACACACACACACACACACGCACACACACACACACACACACAAACACACACACACACCATATTCTTGCTAATTGCCACAGTTTATGTATATCAATAGCTTATTTAATGATTCCTCTAGTGAGAGAGGTGTTAATCTTGATAAAAATAAGTTTCCTTTGGAATAAATTCTAAGACACAGAATATTTGGACGAAGTGTTATGAGCATTTAAAATGCTGCTGAGAAGTCCTAGCTGCCTTCCCGGAGGCTTTGCAATAAGTATCCCAGCGGCAGCATGAGAGCATGGTCCCCTCGGCAGTACTGGACTATGATCAATATGTTTAATTATTTCCTATCCGGTGGATATCAAATGTGAACTAATTGTTGATTTAATTTCCGTTTCCCTGATTACTAGTCAAAATGAACCACATTTTATGCATTTATAGTCCATTGGCATTTGTTTTTATGCTAATTGCTAATCTGTATTCCTTCTCTATTTTTCATGTTTTAGAATTTATAGGAGCTTTTTATGTATTTTGAATATTAATCCTGCTATAATTTGTACCATAAACATTTTCTCTTAGACTGTTGCTTTTTTCTCAGAAATTTATTATGAAAACTTTCAAATATTCAGCGGTTTGAAAAAATTCTTTTTAGCTTTCTTTATAGGAGCTTTTGTATACAATTTAATTACGTTACATGTCTGTAAATGGTGTTTTTGTATATAATATTTAATTGTGTGTTACACATCTGTAAACGGTGGTTCTGTGTACAATTTAATTACGTTATACATCTGTAAATGGTGTTTTTTCACTCCTGGAATTTTTTACCCTATCCACCTGAGGGTTTAATTTATTCCAGGATCATCAAAATAATCCCATCCACATGAGCATAATATTACTGCCTTAAATGGAGAGTTCTTCAGTGCATCTCATTGTGTGTGGGCCAGAGGGCTGTGGGTGTCTACTTTTCTCACATCAATAGCATTGGGAGAGCAAGCTCTCTAGTCGAGACAAAGCATCCATTCCTTTTTCTAGTTATATGAAACCCATCTGTCCAAAAGGTTTTTGTACACATGGATCCATGTCTGAATCCTGTTCTGACATTCTATCTGTTGACACATGGATCCATGTCTGAATCCCGTTCTGACATTCTATCTGTTGATACATGGAACCATGTCTCAATCCTGTTCTGACATTCTAACTGTTGACATCCCCATAGTTTTAATTATCCTCTTCACTTTATAATTTGGTAGGTTAGGTATACCACTCACTTTTTCTTTCACCATTTTCCATCTTAATTTTTTTCTGCCTTATAAACTTAAAGAAGAATGTATTTATTTATGTGCATGTATGTGCCTGAGTGTATGCACGCAGTGCACACTCATGGCAGAGGGCATCGGGTCCCCTGGAACTGGAGTTACAGCCAACTGTTGCAATGAGAGACCCATCACCTGACTCTTCTATTCCCAACTCGCCATTCTTGGGTCACTCCTAGCAATGGCCGACCTTGAGGAAAGGAAGAGAGCGGGGCTAGCACTGGACCCCATCGTCCATCCTTCCCCACTTCCCCACTTCTGTCCTATAAGCACCCCAGCTTGTAAGCGGGTGTTGGGCACAGACTCCAGTTACCTGCTGCTTCAGTGAGGGTTTCTATTGCTGGGATAAACACCCTGACCAAAAGTGACTCAGGAAGGGAAGGGCTGATCTCAGTTCACAACTCTTGGGTCACGCTCCAGTGAGGGAAGTCAGGGAGGAACTCAATATGGGAACCTGGAGGCAGCAGCTGATGCTGAGGCCATGGAGCAGCGCTGTTCACTGGCTACTCCTCATGACTTTCTCATCCTGCGTGTTGTCATTCAACCCAGAACCCACCTACCTATGGAAGGCTCCAGCCACAGTGCGCGGGGCCCGCCCACACAACCATTAATGAAGAAAACAAACCACACATGTGTCTTCAGGCCAACCTGAGGAAGGCCTTTTCTCCACTAAGGTTTTCTTTTCCCAGGTGTCTATAGATTTGCATCAACTTAGAAAAAAAAAACACCAATCAGGATACCTATAAAATTAATAATTTCATCTACCTCACACAGGGTTGTTGGTGATTAAATGACACAGTATGTGTAGAATGTTTACAGTTAATCCATGGCAGTAACTTGCATGAGTGATCATTATTCCACAGCTTGTATTAATCATTTGTATCCATAATTATCAGGCAAGGATGAGTTACACAGCTTGCCGTGTAGATCTTGCTCCACCATAAACAGAGCCAGCGTCTGGCTCACAGCAGGCAATGGTGTCAGTGCACACTCGCCATCTCTCTGGGTGCCGTATCATACGATCCACCAGGTATTCAGATATTGCTAAGTGTTCCTTCCCAGTGAATACTGTAAATGACGCACATGCAGACCCCAGGTGGTAACTAGTTAAGGATACATGGAGAACAGATTAAGCCAGAAACAAATGGGTGTCCTCAGTTAAGTCGGGGAGAATATTCCATCCACACTGTCTGGCTCAGCCTGGCAGGACGGCCTAAGCTGAGTGCACAAGGATATGACCCAATTTTCCGAGACAGTGGGGGCCTGCAGTTCAGTTGAATTAGGAAATGGCTCATTACAGCGTTGCTAGAATTTTCCACAGGATGACTGTCTCAGCCGGGGTGTCCATGGCTCTTCAAATTTCCTTGTCACATTTTCTATCACAGAAACACAATCGCTGACTTCTATGCCCTCCCGGGCTAACATCCCGAGTTGCTTCACCATCCTCTGCGTGTTCTTTCCATCCAGTCCAGAAGGGCAGCCATGGGATTACAGGCAGGCGGGCTGTGAGAACTAAGGGTGTACCAGACCTTTCGGAGTTCTCCCCTCTCAGCCTGATTCTGCCACTGGTTTCCAGGGGCCACTCCAAAACACACCCATGTTCATAGCAGAAGTCTCTGGCTTCAAACAGAGGGCTTCCAGGCTAAGACATCAGCTAGTCCTCTTCCACTTGGTGGAACTGACCTGACATGGTCAGTCATAGTGAGTGGAGAGAGCCTACCTGAGGGTTCTCAAAGGCCAGTGTGTCCTGTCAGTCTAGGCTTGCTTGTATTGCTGGCTTTGCTGTGAACGCCTTGCCCTCACTTCCTGTCTACTTCCTGCGTCAACCTTTCATTTCTTTCCCAGATGCTATTTTAGAAAGACCAAATCTTGTTAACCTCTGAAGGGCCTGCACTAAAGCATGGTCATAAACTCAGTAGCGGAGTTAGAGTGGGCTGTTGCGCGCAAGCCAGAATTTTGAGTGATTTCAATTACTGGCATGTCTTGCCCCTGAAAATTGGGCTGGTGACTCTGTCAGAAATCAGTGCATTTCTCTGTTACGATTTCATGAATAAAATCATGATGCTAAACACTTTTGATGGTAAGGATTACCTGTCAACTTGATAGGATCTAGAATCCCTGGGGAGACTGGCTGAGCATGCCTGTGGGTGATTGCCTTGATCCAGTGGGACAGTCCACCCCTGGTGGTTGGTGCAATTCCCTGGCTGTGTGAGTGGAGAAAGGGATCTGAGGGATAGCATTCAGCCATCTCTGTGTTCGCAGCTGTCGATGCATGCGATGGGCTTCAAGCTCCTGCTGTCTTAAGCTCCCGGCCATGACAGACTGCACTCTTGAATTGTACTTCTGAAGCATGCACTCTCGGCCACGATGGGCTGCACCCTTGAACTGGGAACCAGAAGAAATCCTTCGCTCTTAAGTTGCCTTTGTCGGGCAAAAGAAACAGCATCAGGAAAACAATCCAAGACAGTACTTACCCAGATTATTTTACTAAGACTCTTACAGGGCAACAATGCAATCTTCATATTGCATAATGAAGAAACTGAGGCTTAACTAAACCAACCTACTCCTAGTCATAGTCAGTAAGCTGGAGTCAACAGCCTCAAACTGCGGCTGTCTGGTCCCCAAACCCAACTCCTTGCTCTTAATCCCTCGCTGCCACTTCATTTGTGTCTACACTATACCTGAGCTGACCTGGGGAACAACCTTTATGAGAACAAAGTTCCCTGCCTGCTTGCTTTAGTGACATATCCTGACATCCCCTCTGTCCTTCTAGTTGTCCCCAGCCGATGCTGCCCATCCTTCCTGGAGAGCCTTGGCTCAGTTCCCACCACCTGAAGTAAGTAGGATATGGATCAGACTGTACCTTGAAGTGTCACAGTTTCAAAGGCTGAGAAAGGAGTGAGACAGAGTTAGGGCAGCACCTGCGGGTGGGCCAGCTTTGGGATCTCAACCTACGATTTCTACTTCCTGGGAGTGAGAGGCTTTTCCTATGGCCAGATGTTTGGTTCACCTCCACTTCTAAGCTAGCAACCTTTCCTGTTCTTCAGAGTTAGAGTCAGGAAGAGGGAAATAGTCTTCTCACAGCCAGGGTTCACCTTCCAAATCCCTTATCGGCCAGGATGATGGATAGTGCATGTCCCTCTTTCCTCCAGCAGAAGACTCATCACCATGGGCTTAAGCTGAAAACTGTTCAGAGACCCAGTGACAAGAGGAATCTTCAAGGACTGTCCCCCAAATGGGACAGACCCATCCAGGTAGGATTTTGTGGTCCCGGGGCAACCTCTGTTCAGTCTTCCCTAGGGTTTTCACCCCCCACCATTGATGATAAGCAGCTGTGCATTCTTTGAAAGTAGAGCTTGGTCACTTGCCCATCTGCCTCACTTTGGCCAGCCCAGTATCTATCCTGCAAGGCTGTTTTATATAGCCTCGACTTTAGTAAGAGGAATGCCAGTGGTTTCCATCCTGTCTGCTTCTGACTCGGGCTCACCACTGAGCCCTGCAGAAATGTCAGCTTTTGGCAGCAGAGCATCTAACGTTCAGAGCCCTGAGCCAATCTGAGCTGAGCCCTGGAGAGAAAAGGTCTTTTTCGTATTGCCCTAAGGGAAGATGCCAGGCATGCCCTAGGATTCCAGACTCAAAGTATAGGAAAAGATGGAGAAAAAAAAAAAACAACACAGTTTATAAAACCCAGATTTAATGTTCTATTCTCGGTTTGTGTTGACGGGACAAATAATGACTCTCAGACAGCATTAGCCAACGATGTGACAGAGACAGACGTAGGACAGGCTCAGTCTGAAACTCTTGAGTTCTCTGTCCGTTCATTTATTCAGAGCTCTATGCAGAGGAAAGAAGTCTGTGTAGTCAAAAATCCCTGTATTGTATGCAAATTTGTCCATTTGTTTGGCATATATGCTGGCTAGTTTTCTGCCATCTTGATATAGATTAATCTTAACACAGAAGAGAGGGAACAACAATTGAAAAAAAATGCCTCCGTAAGATCTGGATCTAGGACATTTTTCTTAATTAGTGACTGATATAGGAGGGCTCAGCCCATTGTGGGTGGTTCCATCCCTAGGTTGGTGATCCTGGATTCTATAAGAAACTAGGCTGAGTAAGTTAAGGGGAGCAAACCAGTAAGCAGCACCATTCCATGGCCTCTGCATCAGCTCCTGCCTCCATGTTCCTTTACTCATTTGCATTCCTAACTGATTTCCTTCAATGATGGGCCATGATGTGAAAGTGTGAGCCAAATAAACCCTTGCTTTCCCAACTTGTTTTTGGTCATGGTGTTTCATCACAGCAATAGAAACCCTAACTAAGACAGCATACATGGGCACTAGCCAAAGAATGAAAACAAAACAAAAAACTTTTAAGAGAAGGTGGGAAAGGAGATTGTTTTTAGCAAGACTACTTGGTTAGAAAATTAATAACAGCATGCCCGCCGGTGAAGCAGGTAGGCTGACTTCAGATCTTCACTCTCCTCCAAGTTCAACCCCCCGTTTCACCCCAGCTCTCTTCCATCTCCTGTATTCTGTTACTGAAGCTTGCCTCTGAGGTTCCCGTTTGAGTTCCTAGATTTTCCATTTGAAGATTTCCCTCAATTTGGGTTTTCTTTGTTGATTCTATTTCCACTTTCAGGTCTTGGATGGCTTTGTTCATTTCCTTCCACTGTGTATGTTTTCATGGGATTCCTTCATTGCCTCTTTGAGGACCTCTGTCATATTCAGAAAGTCTACTTTAAGGTCTTTACAGTTCTTTGGGGCCTGCTGTGGTGGGGTTGCTGGGCTCTAGTGGGAACATATTGTTTTGATTGCTATTCATTGTGCTTTTACACTGGCATCTAGGCACCTGGGTTTGTGAAGCTTCTGGTTGTACTGATATCTAATCTCATCTTTGTTGGGCGGGAATTGTGTGCCCTGGTCTCTGTTGCCCTCTCTGGTTCTTAGGAGGGTGTGTGGGCTGTGTGTTTCCTGATAGGGAAGTTTTATGGGATCCTGCTAGGAATAGCCACTAGGGGGTTCTGCGTAAGAATGGAGGTGGAGCAGGGTTCTGAGGATCCTAAAGCGGGAGGAAAGCAGGGTATTCAACCAGGATCTGCTTAGTCCCCAGGGAATGGGGACAGAGAGTGAGGAGAGGCGACCGAAGATAGTCTGCTCCAGAGTGGGAGGTAAGCCTGGGGGATGGGATTTGGGTAAGAGATCTATCTCCTACCTGCTTCTCTGGCAGGCTTGGATGGCGGGTTCCCAGGGAGTGTTCGATGGAACTGGAGCTGGGGACTGGGATAACAGGATGAGTGGAAAGGAAGGTTTCAGGAGGTCTGTGCGACCCTTGATGATGGGAGTAGAGAGGAGGGGGAGGCCACAGCAAGTAGCCTGATACCAAGTTGGGGGTGAGGTTGCAGGATTAGATTTAGAGGAGAAGGAGGAACATTGAAGAGCCACAGGTGGGCTACCTACTTCCCTAACCCACGTGGACTGTGGATTCCCAGGGAATACCTGCTGGGGTTGGGGACTGGGATAAAGCAATGAGAGGAGAAAAGGAAGGTTGAAAGAGAAGATATGTGTGATCCACTGGAGTTGGGAGCAGGAAGAGAGGAGAGTCTTCAGCAGGTGGTCTGCTGTGGAGCTGAGGATGAGGCTAGGAGATTGGATGAGAGAATCTCAGGCATTGAAACCCAATAGAAGAAATAGATACCTCAGTCAAAGAGAACTTTAAATGAAAAAAAAAATCCTGACACAAAACATCCAGAAATCTGGGACATTATGAAAAAACAAAAACAAACAAACAAATAAACAAAAACTTAAGAATAATCGGAATAGAGGAAGAAGAAGAAATCCAGGTCAAAAGCACAGAAAGTATTTTCAACAAAATCTAGATTAAGGTTCTAGACTAAAGTTCTAGAAGCACATAGAACATCAAATAGATTGTAGCAGAAAAGAAATCCCCCCTCACTTGCTGCACATAATAATCAAAGCACTAAACGTACAGAACAAAGAAAAAATACATCAGCTTAAATGGAGAGAAACACAAAGCAATCTCACTAAAATCAGGAACAATATCGTCCATTCCTTCCATGACTATTCAATATAGTACCTGAAGTCTTAACAGAGCAACAAGAAAACTGAAGGAGATCAAGGGACTATGAACTGGAAAGGAAGAAGTCAAAGTATCTTTATTTGCAGGTGATCTGACAGTATACATAAGGGACCCTAAAAATTCCACCAGGGAGCTCCTGCCACTGATCAACACTTTCATCAAAAAAGCTGGATACAAAATTAACTTACGAAAATCAGCATCCCTGCTATATACAGATGACAGACTGAGAAAGAAATCAGGGAAACACTTCTCACAAACGTGTCAAACAATATAAAACATCTGGGAGTGTCTCTAGCCAAGCAAGTGGAAAACTTGTATGACAAAAACTTCAAGGACCTGAAGAAAGAAGTTGAAGAAGATATTAGAAGATCTCCTTGGATTGGTAGGATTAACAATAAAAAATGACCACCTTATCAAAAACAATCTACAGATTCAATGGAATCCCTGTCAAAATTCCAGCACAGTTATTCACAGATCTTGAAAAAAATTCAGCTTCATATGGAAACATGAAAAATCCAGATAAAGAAATCTTGAAATATTAAAGAACTCATGGAGGTCCCACAGTCCTGATTTCAGGTTGTACTGTATAGAGCTATAGTAGTAAAACCACATTGATCAATGGAGTAGAATTAAAGACACAGATACAAATCTGCACACCTATGGACACCTGATTTGTTTTTATAAAGAAGCCAGAAACATGCCCTGAAAAAAAAAATACCAGAATCTTCAACAAATGGTGCTGGTCAAACTGGAGTGCTGCATGGAGAAGGGTCCAAATAGATCCATAGTTATCACCCTACACAAACTCAGTCCAAATGGACCAAAGACCTAAACATAAAACCAGATACACTGAACCTGGTAGAATAGGGAACATAGGGAATAATCTGAAATCATTGGCACAGGAAAAGACTTTTAAACATAACACCACGAACACAGGCACTCAGATCAACAATTAATAAATGGGACCTCATGGAACTGAGAAGCTTCTGTGCAGCAAAAGGCATCATCATTCACACAAAGCAACAGCCTACAGAATGGGAAAAGATTTTTACCAACTATACATCTGATGTTTAATAAAACAGACAGCGAGAAAACATATAACCTAATTAAAACATGGGGTACAGATCTAGACAGAAAATTCTCAAAAAAGGAAACTTAAATGGCTGAAAAATCTCTGAAATGTCCAATATTTTTAGTTATCGGGGAAATGCAAATCAAAATGACTTTGAGATTTCTTCTTACACCTATCAAAATGGCTAAGATCAATAACATGAGTGACAGCTCACGCTGGTGAAGATGTGGAGCAAGGGCAACACGCCTCCACTGCTGGTGGGAGTGCAAACTTGTACAGTCACTATGGAAACCAGTATGAGAGTTCCTCAGGAAGATGAAAACTGATCTACCCCTAGATCCAGCTATACCACTCTTGAGCATACACCCAAAGGACGCGCCATCCTACCACAGAGACACTTGCTCAGCCATGTTACTGTTGCTCTATTCATAATAGCCAGAAATTGGAAATGACTTAGCTGTCCCTCGACAGAAAGATGGATAAAGAAAATGTAGTACATTTACACGAGGGAGTACTACCTAGCTGTTAAAAAATCAAATCAGCAGGTAAATGGATGGATTTAGAAAATAAATTATCCCGGGTGATGTAACCCAGACCTAGAAAGAGAACTGTGGTATGTGCATATGTGTTATATGTGGATATTAGCTGTTAAGTCAATGATAAACAATCCGCAATCCATACAACTACAGAGGTTAGGTATAAAGTAAGGGATGGGGCTGGGAAGGTCAAATAGATCTCCCTGGGAGAGGAAATAAAATAGATTGATCAAGTGGGGAGGGGGAGGGCCAAGGGTGTGAATATGGGGAGTGACAGCTAAAACGCAAGGCCTTTTGAGGGGATAATATGGAAACTTTATACGGCAGAAACTTCCTAAAATATATACATAAATGAAGGCAATCTAAATAAAGTCACAACATAATGGGGGAGACAGAGCCTCAGTGGGGCATCCCTCGTCACTGAACGAAACTTCCAGGACTCAATAGCTGACAGCTATTGAGTTATTGGCTAAAGGGACCCCACATAACCAGGATGTTGCCAAACTTCAGTTTGCTCTCCACAAACTGACGGCAAGCGTGAGGAGTTTTGTCATGTCCCCCCAAAATGTAAATGTTGAGTCCTAATTCCTAGAGCCTGAACACATAATCTTTTAGAGGGGCAGGTGGAAAGTTTCCAGGAACATTCAGTTTAAAAGAGGCCGCTAGAATGGGCTCTAAGCCAGGAGGGCTAGAGATCTCGCGAGACAGAGAAGTGTGCGCTTACGGAGGGCAGAGAGCAAAGACTCTCTTAAGAGACACACGGGAAGGGAGCTATCCCGAGGCAACGACTCACAACAGATCCTACACCTGGACTTCAGCATTCTGACTCCACAGCTACGAAGCAACAGTTTCCTTTAAGCCACCTAGTCCATGGCAGTTTGCTGCGACAGCCCTAATAACTAATCCAAGGAGCCTGTGTGCGCTGAGCACGTACTACAGACCCGCTGCCTGTTCTGATGGGAGGGAGACAGCTACCAAAGGGCCGTGACTTCAGTACATCACCAGTGAAGAGCATCTCTCAGCTCCTGTGGCTTGCAGATTTTTCACTCAGAACATTGGGCGTCATGGTTTCAATGAAGAGCAATGTCCCGCCCACATAGGCTCCAGTGTCTGAACACTTGGTCCCTGGTTGGGGGTGGTGTTTGGCGCTGTGGAGCCTTTAGGAGGTGGAGCTTGGGGGGAGGAAGCAGGCATTAAGGTTAATATCCTCACCTAGCTACCAGTTCACTTTGCTTCGTGTTCTGGTTAAAGATGGGATCTCTCAGCATCCTGCTCCAGCTCCCCGCTGCCACGCCTCCCTGCTGTTATGGAACCATAAGCCCAAACAAGCCCTATCTTCTGTAAGCCTCTCTTAGGCACGGTGTTTTGTTCCAGAAGCAAAGAGTAGCTAATACACCATGGCAAAGGGTCAACGAACCACACGCCTTCGTGCTGCGCAATTAATCACTCTCAAAGCCAGGCAGCAGTTCCCAGACTTGTCTCTGCCCTTTCTGACAGATGACTTAATACAGCCAGACATGGCTGGAGTAGCTGCCCCATTTGGGTGTTACACGGCTCACACACATCACCTTCCTCTGGGCCCCTGTCATCTGACCCAAGCTAAGGACTAAAGTAATTATCTGTTTAGGTCCCTTCAGAATGAGCTGACTTCTGGCTTGAGACTGCACCCTACCCCAGGGTCTGGTCCCCTAGGAATAGAGAGAAGCAGTGTCAAATGCCAATAGCCACACTTATTTTTATGAACAGAATTGAAGTTGAATTAGGAAAACGGTTGTTCAGACACGTTTGCTGAGAAATGAAAACCATTCCTCTGAGAGGATAAAACAGGAAAAGCAAGAGGGAAGAGATATGATTAAGGACACGAGCAGAAAGATGGGCCCCAGCAAGGATATTTGTCATTTGCACAGGCCTCTTGTGTGCTAGGCTACATGCTAGGGGCTTTACATCTGTCCCAACAGTCGCCTAAAGTCCCGATCCTGGGTGGTATACGCTATTATCATCAGTCTGCAAAGGTGGCCACTGAGACTCAGATTAAATAATTTGTTCAAGGTCACGGGGCAGATTAAGTAAAACTGAAGCAGAAAACCCACCCAGACTTTGTTTGGAATAGAAATATTCTTTCTTGCCCCGTTCTGAAGGGTGGATGGATGGTAGTGGCTGGGTTACCTCTCCTCTGCTGCTCCACATCCATCTTCACCCTCCCGGGGACCCTGACCTGTGTCCAGGAGTTTACTCTGCCCTGTTTCACTCTGCTCTCTTACGCACCAGCCTCAGTTGAGTCAAGGCCAGCAGAATCCCCCTGCAGGAGAGCAGGCCACAGGACGAGAGTTCAGGGTTGTGTCTCCTCTCAGGTAAGCCGCTACAAGGTGCCTGTGATTCGTGAGTGTGGACCACAGTTCCTACTAAATGGCTTCTCCATGGAGCTCTGTGTGGGTTCCAGGAATAACACTTCTGCTCCCAAGGGGAGGAGCACCCTTCCTTTTCTTTTCCTTGCCACACTTTTAAAATTTCCCGCTAGCTAGCTAGCTTGTGTGCGCCACTTCTTTCTCCTGATGGACCCATTATTGTTGCTGAGGAAGGAGATGAAGCAAGGAGGCGGGTCTGTGATCATCCCCCGAGAAGTAGATGTGTCAGAGTTGGTCAGTCCCAACCACTCAACCCATGCCAACCTGAGGAACCAGTGGGCTGGGCCTAGGGAAACCACAGCTTCTGGGAAATAATGAGGGGAGCCTGGAAAGGAGAGAACAGAGTGGGCTGCCAGATCCCACGTATAAGTTCTGCCCGAATCTACAAATGACCTCCAAGCTTCAGCCCCAAAGACAGAGCTTGTGAGTGACTCCAACCAACTGCTTTGTCTTCTGAGAAGGAAAGATTACACACTCCCCACATAAAATATATTCCAGTCTGTCCATGCATTATTTGCAAGACCCAAGACCTAGCTGAAAACCACTGTACATGCATGACTAGCAACATTTGACCTGAGGACCAAGGCCACCTGCTTTAGGAGAACTGGTGAAGGTCACAGTTTCAAAGCAAAATCCCTGGTCCCCATTCAAGGTCCATTCTGTCACACTATTTTTATAACACTATGATGTTATTTTAATTTTTCATTTTTATTCTCTTACAAGTACAATGAACTTTTTTACAAACTCTGTGACAAGTGAGGTTAAAATGGAGTGAATATGAGGATAGCCTAAGAAGCCAAATGCCCTGCTTTAGGCTAGGCATTGACGAGGTTAGCCAAGATGTGGAACAATTCTATTTTGTCATTTGTTCTGCTAATCTGAAAAAATCAGGCCCAGCCTCTACCACCTGATGCCCACAAGGAAGCAGGCATACGGTATTGCTGACCACCCTAAAGACCACAGCCTGATCGCCAGATGACCACATAGAGCCACGAACTTCTCACAGGCCTCCTGACTACACACCCAGATTCCCAAGATCTTCTGGGTTGTGTTGAGCAGAGCTTACTCGAGGTAGAATGACTAGACCCTGCCTGAAGCACAATGTTGACAAGCTTTGAGACACTGTGAAAAGAACTAACCTTCAGATTATAGACATAAAGCAAGAAGGAAGAAGAGGAGGAGGGGGAGGAGGAGAAGGAAGAACAAGAGGAAGAAGAAGAAGAAGAAGAAGAAGAAGAAGAAGAAGAAGAAGAAGAAGAAGAAGAAGAAGAAGAAGAGGAGGAGGAGGAGGAGGAGGAGGAAGAAGAGGAGGAGGAAGAAGCATAGTGAAGGCATAGAGAGGAGAATATTTTCAATAAACTCATAGAAAAAAATTTCCACACCATCTAGATACAAGAGTCATATAGACCACCAAGCAAACAGGATCAGAAAAGAAACTCCCCATGACATTTAATAGTTAAGATGTTAAAAACACAGAATAAAGAAGTGGTATTACAAGATCCGAGAAAGGTAAAGTCACTTAAAAAGGCATGCCCATCAGAATGGCCCAGCTTTTAAAGCCAGAAGAACCTGGAAGATAAACTCTATGTTCGAAAGACCACAACTATCATCAACCCAGAATATATATAATACCCAACAAAACTATTCACTAGAATTAAAAGAGAAAAAAGCTTTTCCATGTTTAAAAATAGATTCAAGGAAGCTATGAAAACTAAGCCAGCTCTATGGAGGATACTTCAGTTTGGAGAGGAAGAAAAATACACCCAGGAGGGCACAGAACAAATAAACAGTGCCAGGACATTTAGTCAAAAAAGGTGTAAGAAGACACAAAAAAAAATGGCAGGAATTAACACAGCAGTAACTCAGTTCCTCCAGTAAAACATTAGCGTATTGGCTTAGAAAGCAGAATCCATCCTTTTGTAGCTTCTGAGAATCATACTTCACCTACAAAAGCAGGAGCCTAACTCACAGCAAACGGTAAGAGGCTGGCATCGTTTGTGCACTCGAAACCGGCAGTCTCCTACATGGGCCAGTGGCGGATCTGGTGGCCAGAGGCTGGCCTCGTTTGTGCACTTGGAACCTGCAGTCTCCTACATGGGCCGAGTGGCGGATCTGGTGGCCAGATTTCTTTGATCTCTCCTGTGTCTGGATGAGTTTGAAGTCTCCCACTGGAATGTAAACTCGCCCATGAAACAGACTGTTGGTGGACAAGGCATGGAGAGAGGTCCAGGTCAGTGATCTGAGCTAGTCATCCTGCGCACATTTAGCAATCAACCAAGCTGCTCGTTAAACTCGGCCACACAAAAATTAAGCGGCAGGTGGTCCTCAGTGCACAAGACCTCAGCTTCTGATTTCTTTGAACTTTATGATAGTCAAAGACAGTGTACACTAAATAGAATTTGTGCTTGGGATTTTGAGCTTTCATCTTTTTCCTGAGCTGGCAATGTGTGGTAGGACAACTCCTCCCTTTGTTAGGTTTCAGGAGTGAACCACAGCTCATGGTCAACTGTAGGATCAGTGGGACAAAAGTGGATGCTCTGCAGAGTAGCTGTCACGTAGCTAAACACGGATGGTCTGCAAAGTAGCTGTCACGTGGCTAAACACGGATGCTCTGCAGAGTAGCTGTCACGTGGCTAAACATGAGTGCTCTGCAGAGTAGCTGTCACATGGCTAAACGCTGATGTTCTGTAGAGTAGATGCATTCATGCATTTTTAATTTATCATATATTTCCCCTAATGGAGAAGCATCAATGTATACATTTACAATTAAGTAAATTATATAAACATAACTATGTATTATGAATTACACATTAAATAAACAATATTTTAAAAGTTAAAACATACCCAGAACTTATCACTATTGTATATGTTGATAAGGTTATTGAGAGCTATTATCTTTGTGTAATAAAATGATGTATAAGTGATATACCATACAGTTAAAAATAGATGTTGATAACCTACAAGCAGAAATAAAATGTAAACAGTGAAATAATTAGAGAATTATGAAAGAACTCTATGTTGAGTGTAGGGTTAGAAAAGGGACTCCCTGTTCTTGACACTACAGGCATGGATAATAAAAGACTGACATCCACACACTGAAACAGAAGCAAAACCTCAAAAGACACAGTAAATCGAGGCCCTAGAAGGTGACCTGTTAGGTGGTAGAAAACTATGGAGAGAGACACATAAGCAACACATTGGCAGAATTGTTGGGATTTGCCAGATAGGCTACTGGGTGCTGATGGGTGAAACACGCTCTGCATAGGTCAAGGGGTGATACAGGAAGTTACCTTTGAGTCTCAGTCACAGGACTATGAGGAGCTGCCACACTCTGTCCTGTTCCCTGAGGACTATGTGTTGTCCTGCCACTGTTAGGTCTGCTGGCCTCAGAGAAAGGCCAGCTGGCTTCCATGAGGCTCAGAGCCCTCAGCAAGACTGTGGCTCACAGGCTGCTGTAATCCCTGCAGCTAATTGGACACTGTTTCTATATTCAGATGCTCTCCAAAGTCTGTGGGATGATTCAGAGGTATTATGATTAATCTCATATTGAAAAGGACATCTGCGAAACTGATTCCTCTAAATATCTTCCAATGACATCTCCCTCCTTGTTTGGGGTGATGAAGACAGACCTGCAGGGTGAAAAGCATTGAGGAGGTACCAAGTGACCTTCAACTTCTGCCATTCTGAGTTGGAACTCACCATCATCCTAGAGTAATTAGTTTGGATCAATTAAACCCTTGGCAATGTTCCTAGAAGCTTCCCCAGCCTGTGCTGAAAAACTGCCCCACTTCCCTTACAGCAAGAGAGGAAGCTGCTATGGCGTTGAAGTCAGCGCACCGCTCAAGTCCCTCCGGACCACTGTGTAGCCACAGCTTCCAATCTTTTCTCTGGGTCCAGAGACTTCAGCGAGCATCCCAGAACAACGAGGAGGAAACATCCTGCAGCCAAAGGAGAGTGCTCCGTCCCAGCTGTCACGTCCCTGACCAGTTCCACAATGATAGGTCCTCAGCCCATCACACATGTCCCATCATGGCAAACCAGTCTGCATTTCTGTGTCCCTTGGAGGGCTGTCAGCATCTTAAGAGAAAATACCGGGTTTGATTTTTCTCAGGGTTTCAAGGGTTGGATGAGTGGGTAGATGATCCATCTAGTCTTATAGAAACATACAGTGGAGGCTGGAGAGATGGCTCAGCATGTGTTGCTCTTGTGAAGGACTTGGGTTTAGTTCCCCACACTCATAGGCAGCTCGCAACCACCTGTAACTCTAGTTCCAGAAGATCTGACACCCTCTCCTCACCTCCGCAGGCACCAGAAATGCACATGGTGCACGGACATATGTGCCAGAAAAACACTCATACACATAAAATAAACCTTTACGAAAAAGAAACATTTAATCGTTTTATACAACTTAGAACATGCTTGTTGAACACTTGATTACATGACAAGAATGTTTCTAAGTTGTG
Organism: Ondatra zibethicus; assembly: GCA_004026605.1. Classification (NCBI taxonomy): domain Eukaryota; kingdom Metazoa; phylum Chordata; class Mammalia; order Rodentia; family Cricetidae; genus Ondatra; species Ondatra zibethicus. The sequence continues at coordinate 190,079 of PVIU01000661.1, read as the reverse complement.
TTTCTGGCTTGTTCCATTTAACCCTCCCAGTATTTCCATGAGAGAGCATTATCAGTTTGCCAATTTAATGAAAATGAGAGAACCCATACTTAGGAAAGAATTACTGTCAAGATGATACAAATAATGAGAAGAGTCGAGAGTCAGCTCTTTCCTACCTACGACAGAGATCTTCATTTGTAGATGGCTGAGTGAGGAGGTACCTGGTGAGGGGTGGTGGGGAATGGGGCAGGCTGGACAATGAGGAAATGTCTCATGGCAGAGTGGGACTGTAACTGAAGCATGATGGCCGACTTTTCATTCTGTGAGTGCTATAGAGACGATCAAAAGATGTTTCAAAGCAAGGCAATGGCGGCCAATGTTGACTGTAATCATCCTGCTTGTCCCTAAAAAGATTAGAATGCAGTTGAGTAGAAGAATAGTTTAGGGTCAAATTAGCTTTGAGACCACCTTAAACCTTATCCTCCTCCTGAGATCTGTCACAAAACTAAAAAAGGAAGGAAGGAAAGAAGGAAGGAAGGACGGAAGGAAGGAAGGAAGGAAGGAAGGAAGGAAGGAAGGAAGGAAGGAAGGAAGGAAATGTCAACCCACGCAGTTCCTTCATCAGCGAGTATCTAACACAATTTAACCCAAGGGTTAAGGGAAGCAAAGGTGCCCATGTTTCTGCCAAGCTAACACAGACATTATTTCCATACCAGAAGCTGCCTGCTGCCTTAGGCAACCATAGAGGCTCTGCTGGCAGTGTGAGAGGCAAAGAGATTGCAGCGAATCAGAGGCCACTTTGCAAGGAACCAGAGAGCGCCCTTGAATGCTGCAACGAGGGTCTGCAATACTCAGTGCTCAGTGAGAACACAGAATGGAGAAGGGAGCTCGGACAAGATCTAGGGCAAAGGAAAGCTGCTCCAGTGTGTCTGGAAGTGGGGCACAGGGAAGATGACAAGGTCAGAGCGTGAAAGGGATCAGAAGCTCAGGTACTGAAGCCAAGGGCGGGGGAAAGAGAATCAATAGTTACAATGGGTTTGATGTGCCAGGCACCCCACACATGTCATCTAATTAAATTCTTACAACACACTTCTAGGAGAATAGAGGGACACAGAAAGGTTAATTGACTTGCCTGAAATCATTCAGTTTTTAAGTTTTTGAATCACATTTGAAAGCTGACTCTGCCGGGCTCACAGCACTTGGCATTGTGAGCGCTTCTGCAAACATCTTGCTCGTGTCCTCATGGATACGGAGAATGACCACCCTAAAGCAGGTACCTTGACCACTCACGCTACAGAAATGTTCTAATTGTGCTAATTAAAGCTTTTAATACAAAGGCCAGTATGCCTGTCCTTAAGAGACATGACATACTGTTTCCAGACAGCTATACTTGACCATGAGTTGTCATTGTGACCAGCACCAGGTCAGTATAAATAAACGCAACTTGTTGTCTCTGGAAGCACTGAATATTGCTTAGGGCATTCTAGAAATGGCCTCGCAGTTATAAACCACAGCCTTAGGAATTTCTGAAAGTCCTTTCGAGTTCCCCAACTTTAATTCACTAGACCTTTCCCACCCCATCCTCAACATTGATCTAGAAAGTTCTAAAATTGCATAGAAGCACAGAGCTCAGCCCTAATCTCCATGGAGAGGTCCCAGAGTTCATGTTGGATTTTCCTCAAGCCCATTTTCCCACGTGTTTTTACATAATAAACATTCTATGCTGACTCATACTGTTTCATCACTGACATTTTATCCCGGCACCCTTGCAACACCTCCTAACACTGCTGTGGTGGGCGAAGACCTGGATGTTATCTTCTTTTCTTGAGACTATGGCTCTTTAATCTCTTTACAATATTTGGTTAAAGCATTGCAGCTTCAATTCTTTAGTACAATAAATCACCACATACAAAATCATTTCCCCAGGACGGACTGTGAATAGCAGATGAAATTCGTTAAGTTTTTTCCACATCATCTCAATTCTTGATTATGGACCATATTGCTGACTAGAGCTATTTCTCTGAGCAGTTTTTTTTTTTTTTTTTTTTTTTTGGTTTTTCGAGACAAGGTTTCTCCGCAGCTTTAGAGCCTGTCCTGGAACTAACTCTTATAGACCAGACTGGGCTCGAACTCACAGAGATCTGCCTGCCCCTGCCTCCTGAGTGCTGGGATTAAAGGCGTGCGCCACCACCACCCGGCTCTCTGAGCATTTTTAACATGAACACATTACAGCATATTTTTAACACATGTGTACATAAACACCAGTACAGCATATCTATCGTGTCTACATAAACACATGTACAACATATCTAACACATGTGTACATAAACACACATATAACATGATTATCTAACACACGTGTACATAAACACATGTATAACATGATTATCTAACACACGTGGACATAAACACATGTATAGCAGCATGTCTAACATGTGTACATAAAAACAAGGACATCATATCTAAATACAAGTACAGCAGCATATCTAACACATGTGTACATGAACACATGTACAGCAGCATATCTAACACATGTGTACATAACACATGTACAGCAGCATATCTAACACATGTGTACATGAACACATGCACAGCAGCATATCTAACACATGTGTACATGAACACATGTACAGCAGCATATCTAACACATGTGCACATGAACACATGTACAGCAGCATATCTAACACATGTGTAGATAAACACATATACAGCAGCATATCTAACACATGTGCACATGAACACATGTACAGCAGCATATCTAACACATGTGTACATGAACACATGTACAGCAGCATATCTAACACATGTGTAGATAAACACATATACAGCAGCATATCTAACACATGTGTACATGAACACATGCACAGCAGCATATCTAACACATGTGTAGATAAACACATATACAGCAGCATATCTAACACATGTGTACATGAACACATGCACAGCAGCTTTTCTAACACATGTGTACATGAACACATGTACAGCAGCATATCTAACACATGTGCACATGAACACATGTACAGCAGCATATCTAACACATGTGTACATGAACACATGTACAGCAGCATATCTAACACATGTGTACATGAACATGCACAGCAGCTTATCTAACACATGTGTACATGAACACATGCACAGCAGCATATCTAACACATGTGTAGATAAACACATATACAGCAGCATATCTAACACATGTGTACATGAACACATGCACAGCAGCATATCTAACACATGTGTAGATAAACACATATACAGCAGCATATCTAACACATGTGTACATGAACACATGTACAGCAGCATATCTAACACATGTGTAGATAAACACATATACAGCAGCATATCTAACACATGTGTACATGAACACATGCACAGCAGCTTATCTAACACATGTGTACATGAACACATGTACAGCAGCATATCAAACACATATGTACCCAAAAATGTTCTCTTGTTGCTTTTACATGTGACTTCTCATGTAACTGTTTCACTCTATTCCTTATTCTCTGCAATTCAGCATCACAGAGGAAATTTTAGTTATTCAGAGACGTGGGTATTTTGTGTTTGTGGAGGGTCATTTGTGAATCTCACAAAACAGTATGTATCGATTTATTTTACAATGAAAATGATTTGCTTCATGGCTTATATCTGTGTGGGGGTGAATTTCTTTGATCCCAGCTGAGAATATAATATTTTCTTGCCTCTGTCTTTGCTATTAAAATCCTTCCTCATTTGGCACAGCCATATCTGGTGGGAATGGCACCACAAGCCAGCACAGCTGCTTGATGAAGGTCCAGGAATCTGAGCCGCATTATGGCCACTGTGCCATCTTTGGCTTTCATGTCCACCTGTTACGTACTTAGGAGGCTTTTAATATTTATACAATTTGGGGATATTGGATTGATGGGAAATTTCTCATGAATCATTCATGCCTTCTCCCAGGAGTACTGCTGTACTGTGTTCCATGAGTGTGCAGTTCCTGCAGAGAGCAGAAGAGGGCACGGGATCCCTTAAAACAGGAACTACAGAGGGTTATGGGCCACCATGTGGGTGATGGGAACCAAACCTGGGTCCTCTGCAAAAGCAGGTTAGTGCTCCTAACCTGCTGAACCATCTGTCTAGCCTCTAATTATTACATTTTTAAAGATACATTATTAATAGCACTAAATTGAATTTTAGGGAGTTCCTAATCTATAGTGATGCTGGCACAGACTTAACCCTACTCTTTCACTCTCTACGGCACCTATGTAATTAGTCTTCCCCTCCAACCAGACTGTCATCTTTCTATTGTAGTTAGCCCTGTGTGCATGTCTGTTTTTGTTTCATGGGGACCATGCTTCTTAGTACCCTATTAAGTATCAAACTAATTTATTGAACCTTTTTTGCTATAGGTCATTATCTTGAAAGGCTTGCCGTTCCTTGGTATATTCAGTATAGCACATCCATTCACCCATCCCTCTCGAACACGGGTAGATCCTGTAGATGTTTTGCCCCGCATGGTGAAGGTGAGCTTTCTCCAGCCCCCAGTAACACTGTTTATTATCCCCACTCCTAGATCTATCTGTGCCACTAAAAAGAAGCATCTTATTTATGTGTGTAAGTGTTCACATGTTTGGGGATATGTGTACCATGTACCTGCAAGTGCCCACAGAGGCCAGGGTGGCTTCAGATTCTCTGGATCTGGGGTTGCAGGTGGTTATGAGCAGTTCGATGTGGTTGCTGAGAACTGAACCTAGGCCCTTTGCAGGGGTGGCCAGAACTATTCACCATGGAGCCATTTACTCTGCCAGATCTATATCAGCTTTAGAAATATCTCTATCTTTCTTTCAAAGCCTTCACTTCCTTCTTCTTTTAACCACCAAGTTCTCAAACATCCTTTGTACCAGGCTGAATTCCACCCTGGCTGCGCAGAGGCCTTGGTGCAGCAGTCGTTGTGAGAGCAGTCTTTGTCATCTGAATCTCTAATTTATAAAACACAGATATTGTCAGCTCCAAATGCCGTGGGGTAGTCATGCTTAATTATTTTTTTTACCTCATTTCCCACTAATGTGTTGAGGGGAAGTGATTATTGGAGATGGGCTTGAAACACTAAAGATGCCATTTGGGAGACAGATGGTTCACGGCAACACAGGAGCCACATATATCAGCAGGAAAATGGAATTATGCTCCATGTGGAATGCAGGTGGGTGGGACCCCATGTTTGTGAGTGTGCATGTGTCCCACTGTGGTTGGAGGCGCTGGTGGCCATGGTCGCATATGTGAATATAGGACCAGCATACAGGGTCCAATATTGAAGCAAAACAATGAACATTATGAAATGACAAACTCCATGGATCTCTACATGAATAATGTTCCCTTTCTACACATTAAAGTAGCTTGGTCACTCAAACCCATTGCTATCTTAAGGATGCTCAGTTTATAGGAAGTTGGCAACTGTCTTTCACTGGTATTAATGTCTATGATTGGAGGCAGACACAGTGGCTGTAGAAGGAGGGTTAGGTGCCCAAACTTACTCCCGTTCCCTCCTATCTCCAACGGTCTTCCATTTATCTTCTCTATTCTATGACAAACCTGACCACTGCTCTAGTCTTCTGTGAATATGAGCCGTGAGCAGCATGCCTGATACTGAAGGATGTGGTATCACCATTGACACTGCAAGCACGTATCCAGCAGGGACGAGTCCAGCAGCGTATATGAGACCTTGCAAGGGGGTCGTGAAGGATTTTACAGCCTCTCCCGACACCCTGGGGTGTCTTCTTGAGAAGGAGCTGCTGTCTGAGTCTAGGCTGCTCCAAGGGTTGCATTCCCACCTTTGCAAACTCAGTGTGGCTCAGTAGAGTGAGTGTTGTCCTACACATGGTGAGCACTGTGCACTGCAGAAGACAGCATTACTGCAGAAGACAGCATTACTGCAGAAGACAGGAATTACTGCAGAAGACAACATTACTGCAGAAGACAGCATTACTGCAGAAGACAGCATTACTGCAGAAGACAGGAATTACTGAAGAAGACAGCATTAGTGCAGAAGACAGCATTAGTGCGGAAGACAGCATTAGTGCTGAAGACAGCATTAGTGCAGAAGACAGCATTACTGCAGAAGACAGCATTACTGCAGAAGACAGGCATTACTGCAGAAGACAGCATTACTGCAGAAGATGGGCGTTGTAACGATGAGCAAAGATTCGTGAAGAGTAGTACCATGAGGGCTGGAAAGATGGCTGCGTGGTTAAGAGCACTGGCTGCTCTTGCAGAGGACCTGGGTTCAGTTCCCAGCACTCATATTGGTGGCTCACAACTCCATGTAACTCCAGCTCCAGGAGATTTAATGTCCTTTTCTGGCCTCCAAAAGCTCCTGATAGCACATAGTATACATATACTCACTCAGGCAAAACACTCATATTTATAAACAAAAGCAAGCAAATATAAATGATTTTTAAAAGAAAAATACCATGAAACAGTCTCATTGTGATAGCTACTAGATAAGTTGATAAAGTACTTAAGAATGAACTTAACCCAGGAAATAAAAGCCTTCTAGAAAACAAACTTTAAAACTCCAAATAAAACACGGACTGAAAGAAAGCCCTTCTAAAGTCATGGATTGGAAGAATTAGTCTTGTTAAAATGTCCATTTACTAGTAATAGCTCACAGATTCGATGAAACCTTCATCAAAGTACCAATGGCGTTCTTCACAAAACTGGAGAAACTCGCCCTAAAATCTGAACACAACCACAAAACCCTTGAGCAGTCAAAGCAATTTTGAGCCGAAAGAACAAAGGGAAAAGGATCACATTGCCTAACTACAGAATATGCTACAAAGTTGCAGCCACCAAAGCAGCAGGGTAAAGGCCTCAAAACAGACACAGAATAGAGAAAACAGAAGCTCACAGCCGCAGCTGGTTCGCGGCAAAACCACAAAATAACACACATCGAAGAAAACAGCAGCTTCAATGAATAGTATTGGACAAATTGGACACTCATGAAGGTCACAGACACTTGATTCCTCTGAAGAACGAGAACCCAAATGTCAGCCAGGAAATTCCAAAATGACTTAAAGAAAATGTGTGCACAACATCTATAGACACTGGTTCCTCCGGAGAACCTCAAAAGACAGGAAAGAAAACAAAGCAAAACCTGACAAACTGCAAGGAACTAAAAGGCTCATAGACTGTAGACAGAGACCAAGGGCCCCAAGAGCCGGCCCCGCAGCGGTGGGTGTCCCCAAGAGTTCGCCCGCAGCGGTGGGTAGCAGGAAAAGCCCGCCCACAGTGCTCAGTGGCTCCAAGAGCCTGCCCAAGTGGTCAGTGGTCTGAAGAGCCTGCCCACAATACGGGAAGGTGTTTGGCAGCTCTCCACCCGACAGAGTTAAAATCTAGAATACTGAGAATTCACAGGACTTGGCAAGAAAAGAGCTCCATAATCTAATTTAAAATGAGGAAAAGATCAGAATAGACGCACCTCAAAAGAAGGAACTCAAATAACCAATAAATACATGGAAAATGCCCAGGAGTATTAGCCACTCGGTCACCTCGTCCAAGTTAACAGCAATTACAAAAACAAAACAAAACCCAATGAAAACGACACAACAACAGTTAAAAAAATAAATTCTAAGAAAGTTATGTAGGAAAAGGAGTTTTATGGCTATTGATGGGGATATGAATTAGTATAACGGCTATGGAGAATAGAACACAAATTCCTCAAAGCACTGGCAGTAGATCTAGGGTATGCTTCAGCTACCCTCAGAGAAATTCCTCAAGGAAATGAAATGAACATACCAACGAGATATATACACACTCATGTTTATCGCCAGGTTTTGTAATAGCGGAGATAGAATCAGCCTCGGTGGCCACCAACGTGAGTAGGTAAGATGTGCAGTCAAAAACAAGAAGTCCCACCATTCCCAGCACAGTGACCCAGAGTTAAGTGAAACAAGCCAGCCCCACACAGAGGACTCTGGGGTTCCTGTTCTCTTTCACTCGGGAGGTTAAAGAAAAATGCCAAGTGCTACATAGAGTAGGGAGGGTAAAGGGAGAAGAAAGGCAGGAAACAAGAGGTTGGAATTTGATCACTGCATACTATTTACGTGCATGGAAATATCACACTGAATCTCATTAATATGTGCAATTAATATATGTTAATTAAATTAAAAAAACAAGATTCTTAAGGTTCTGGACTCAAAGCCTCACCCAGTGTATTCTGTGAATCCACACTCCCGTGCCAGGGAAGGAGGAAGGTGAGGCCTCTAAGGAGCTGTGGGCAGAAGAGACAGGCTTTATTCACTACTGTCGCAGCCTGCTAGGCAGGTATGCAAGCAGGCACACACAGAGATGGGCACACACGATGGACAGAGGTGGGCACATCGATCTATGGGCACACACAATGCAAAGGGGGCCCACCGATCTACAGGCTACAGCACGCAGGGAGGCAGGCCCACCGATCTACAGGCACACATACAGATGGGCACACACGATGCACAGAGGTGGGCACACCGATCTACAGACTACAGCACGCAGGGAGGCAGGCCCACGATCTACAGGTACACATACAGATGGGCACACCCGAAGCAGGGAGGTGGGCACACACAGGCACAGACACAGGCAGGCTGGCAAAGGCATGACTCTGACCTCAAGGCCACGTATATACAGAACCACATAAAAGTGGAACTCAGGAAAAAGAAAGAGGGATAGAAAAAAATGTGATATAGCCGATTATATCACTCTGTACTCCAGGGCTTCCCGGACATTAGGTAACAGCTTGTGCTAACTCGTAGCTCCAACGTGTCCAGTGTCAGTCAGAATGAGCTGACTCATCCCAGATATCCATGCCAGTCCCATGTCTCAACATAAGCTGGCCCTTGTCGTCCCCTGTTCTCAACATGACCCTCCCCAGATTTTCAAGCCCTTAGCTTTAGACCGGAAGTAACTCAGCCTTGTGGCTGGAGTCTATGGTTCCTTATGGGCTCTGCTGGAAGATCAAGTGTAGGGATTTGGGGAGGGTGTGGATAAGAAGTGACTGGCTAATTGGGTTTTGAAGAACGAATAAGAATACGCTAGGCGTGAGGGTGGGGACAAAGAATCTGTGAGCTTGGAGAAAATGGTGGAAAATCTGTCCAGCGAAGGGAAAAATGGGTATAACAGAGAGCTGGGGTTGGGGGGGGCGAGCTTCTGGGTCAGGGGCAGAACAGAGCCCTCAGCAGAGAAGGTTTGTGCTGCGGTGACAGAGGAAGGCTGGGCTATTTATAAAGAGCAGACGTGTTTATTTCTCACAGTTTGGGAGGCTGAGAAGTGTAAGTTCTTGAAGCCGGTAGATTTGTTCTCTACTTCCTTCCACATGGAGTCTTCTGCCTCAAACCCTAGAGAAAAAGAACACCATGTCCTCACACAGAAAGGCTGGGAAGGGATAAGCTTGCTTTCATGGCCCCATTGTTTCTGTTTGTTTGGTTTGGTTTTGGGAGGACAAGGTTTCTCTGTAGCTTTGGAGCCTGTCCTGGAGCTAGCTCTTATAGATCAGGCTGGCCTCGAACTCACAGAGATCTGCCTGCCTCTACCTCTTGAGTGCTGGGATTAAAGGCGTGAGCCCCCAGTGCCCGGCCCCTTTGTATGACAGTATCAATCTATGCACAATGGCCCTGTCCTTGTGAACTAAACACCTCCCACCGGGTCCCACTCCTCTTGCTCTTGCCCAAGGCAAACTTTCCAGCGCACAGATGTTGAAGGGCCCATTCAGACAACAGCAGGCCAGGAGATGCGGAAGAGTTGGGGACGAGTGGGACATAACAGCAGTATGGGTGGCAGGAAGCATGGCATGGCATCAGGCTGGGAGCGCCAGGAGAGGCTTCATTTTGAAGCCAGCATGGGCTAGAACAGAACTAAGGCGGGATGAGATGATCCAGTTCTATCGTTCAGTCCAGATGCAGTAGGCAGCATAGGGCTGGGGTGGGCTTGGAGACGGGACAACTGAAGAGGAGTAGGAACATCATTAAGGAAGCTACGGCCATGGTCCAGGCCAGAAGAGCTCAGCTCTGAGCAGGGAGGAACATCTTCCAAGAGCATAAGCCAACTTCTTCCGGAGTCGATGTGGTCACACATCAACAGTGCCCACGGCCCAAAGCGTACAGATGTGCAGAGCCTCGTCGTGACCTTTGCTGGCACTCAATTCTATTAAACTTTGGAAGAAAAACGTGAGTTTGACCTTACGTCCGTGGGGTTGACAATGTTCCTACCCGCCTAAAATAATCCAGCATCTTTTTACATCGTGGCTTCACATTGATTTGACAACACGATTGTTCACTTGTGTGGCTAAATCATGCAGAGAGAAACCCAATGAGTCTCAGTGGAAAGGGGCTCTATGTAGTGGCTACTAGATTAATATTCCTTCCGCGGACACCCCACCAGGGAGAGGAACCATTTCAAAACCCGACAGCCTGATTGTTTCTTAGGTAGACTAAGGGCCCACAGTGCCCTCTGCTGGCAGGATGGAGGTACAGCCTTTTTTGAGGGCTTTTCCTACTGGAAGTGATGGATAGTTGCGGATGTCAGTTTTTTCTACTTGGAGACTGAAATGAATTAATCATTTGGGTCCAGTGGTTGCCATTGAAATGGGGATCAAGGAGGCAGCTAATTTTTGTTGGACAGCATAAAGGAGACAGGTGAAGTACTAAGCAAAAGAAATGGATAGGAAGGCTAAATTTGATATCTGAAATTAGGCTGTGTCAGCACCTTTCACACACACACACAGACACACACACACAAAGAGATCACATGTCTGTGCTCACCCAGGAGGCCTATGGAAGCACTGGACGTAACGGTGCAGTCAGAGCATTTGAATGTGACAGAGTCCCAGGTCTCCTCATGTGAAATTCTCTCACAGGAGCGTGTGTGATATGAATGTTATGGGGGGGTGCTAGCAAATACCAAAAATTGTAAACAAAGGGCACAGACCTTTGACCCAACATCTATCCTAAGGGGGGGAAACTAAACGGTATAAAAGTTATGTACATAAAAGATTCTCAGGCTAAGTAGACGGCTTGGTGGGTAAAAGGACTTGCAGAACAAACAAGAGGACCTGAGTTCAAGTCTCCCCTACAAACAAATGAGGCCTGGCCTCGTGTGCCTGGCACCCAGCACTGCAGGATGAGACAAGAGGACGGCAAGAGTTTGCCGGACAGCGTGCCTAGCCAAAACCTCCCACTAAAGGTTCTTCAGTGAGAAATTCTGCCTCAAGAGAGCAAGATGGAAGTGACAGAAAGCATGCAACCCCCTCCTCCAGCTTCTCTGTGCATGCCTGCAGGTGTGCACATGGGCACATGCATGCATGCACCATGCATACAATATACAGGCCTAAATAGCAAGGAAGAAACTTGGAAATAATCCCATTCTAATCTCCCAAAATGGAGAGAATGCATAAATGGCATCACTATGTCTAGTCTATACTTTTGTGGTACCGCTGAAAGACAAAGCTATAAAAGATTTTAATTAGGTCAAAATGTGTATGATGTTAAAAGGAAGGCTGTACATACCAAAATGTTCAAGAGATGTGTGAGAAAAAGTAGAAATCTCTTTAAAATATTAGACAAAATTAAAAATGATAGCAGATCAAATAAGAGGGAAAGAATGTGACTAAAATACTTTCAAAAACATTTGATAGAAATTGAAGTGTGTAAGGTTACTCTGGACAGCCTTTCAGAAGAATTTGTTTAAAAGTTTTTACTGTCTGTGTGATTTTATCTGGGGTGCTGTGCTCACTCCAGAGAAAAGGCTGGTTACGACCTCCCTAACGTGAGAATAAGGATTGTCACTAACACACCTTGGGAACTTAGTGGTTAGCACTCAGTGGTCATCTATTATATGCAAGGCACTCTGCCAAGCACTCAGAGGCCAGCGAATGTTCCCTGCTCTCCAGGGACTGATCAGCAGTTTTCATGCTCAAACGAAGACACCAACACCAGAGATGACCGTGTGTGACTCCAGCGTGTCCCCACAAACTGTCATGGGAAAGAGTCGCCACTGAACAGTTAAGAACCAACTACCTCAACAGAGACATTTGGGACACACTGCAAGGCATCCCATAGCTCTCCAGCAAAGCAGGCCCATCCAAACCTCCACGACCCTCCCTGTCTCAACGGTGAGGTCAGCAGTCACACTCAAGACTGTTGAAGGAGGAGGTAGGCTGATGGAATTGGAAAGGAATCTGTTGTTAGAAGATGCCCATTCTAATATGACCACGCCAGTCACTAAGCAAGTGCCCAGGCCAGGCAGTAACTACCAACCTAATCAGGTGGCAAAAAGAGCAAGCCAGAAAACAGAAAGATCTCCCATGCTCTTGGGTAGGTAGAATTAGCATAGTGAAAATGGCAATCTTACCAAAAGCAATCTACAGATTCAATGCAAAGCCCATCTAAATTCCAGCAAAATTCTTCACAGACCTCAGAAGAACAACATTCAACTTCATATGAAAAACAAAAAAAACCCAGGATAGCCAAAACAATCCTGTACAACAAAAGAACTTCTGGAGGCATCACCATCCCTGACTTCAAATTCTGCTATAGAGATACAGTAATGGAAACAGTCTGGTATAAAAAACAGACAGGAAGACCAATGAAATCTAATCAAAGATCTGGATAACAATCCACGCATCTATGAATACCTGATTTTTGACAAAGAAGCTAAAAATATAAAATGGAAAAAAGAAAGCATATTCAACAAATGGTGCTGGCATAATTGGATATCAACATGTAGAAGAATGAAAATAGATCCATATCTATTGCCATGCACAAAACTCAAGTCCAAATGAATCAAAGACCTCAACATAAAACCAGCCACGATGAACCTCATAGAAGAAAAAGTGGGAAGTACACTTTAATGCATTGGCACAGGAGACCACTTCCTAAATATAACCCCAGGAGCACAGACACTGAAAGAAACAATTAATAAATGGGACCTCCTGAAACTGAGACGCTTCTATAAGGCAAAGGACATGGTCAACAAGACAAAACAGAAGCCTACAGAGTGGGAAAAGATCTTCACTAACCCCACATCAGACAGAGGTCTGATCTCCAAAATATACAAAGAACTCAAGAAACTTGACATCAAAAGAACAAATAATCCAATAAAAAAATGGGGTAGAGACCTAAACAGAGAACTTTCAACAGATGAATCTCAAATGACTGAAAGACACTTAAGGAAATACTCAACATCTTTAGCCACCAGAGAAATGCAAATCAAAACAACTCTGAGATTCCATCATACACCTATCAGAATGACCAAGATTAGAACACTGATGACAACTTATGCTGGAGAGGATGTGGGGTAAAGGGAATGCTCCTCCATACTGGTGGGAGTGCAAACTGGTACAGTGCCTTTGGAAATCAGCATTGCAATTTCTCAGGAAATTAGGAAACAATCTACCTCAAGACCCAGCCATACTACTTTTAGGTATATAACCAAAGGATGCTCAATCATACTACAAGGACATGTGCTCAGTTATGTTCGTAGCAGCATTGTTTATTATAGCCAGAACCTGGAAATAACCTAGATGTCCCTCAACTGAAGAATGGATAAAGAAAATGGAGTACTACTCAGTGGTAAAAAAAAAATGACATCTTGAAATTTGCAGGCAAATGAATGTATCTAGGAAAAAAAAAACATATTGAGTGAGGTAACCCAGACACAGAAAGACAAATATAATATGTACTCACTCATAAGTGGCTTCTAGACATAAAGCAAAGAAAACCAGCCTACGGTTCACAGTCCCAGAGAACCTAGACAACAAAGAAGACCCCCAAGACAGACAGACATGGATCTAATCTACATGGGAAGTAGAAAAAGACAAGATCTCCTGAGTAAATTGAGAGCGTGGGGGTCACAGGCGAGGGGAGAAGAGAAGAGGGGAGGGAGGCGAACAGAGAAAAATGTATAGTTTAATAAAAACAGTAAAAAAGAAGAAACCAGTTTTGAACAAGATATACATGCAGTAGGAGGTAGTGTTGTGTTTTTTATTTTTAATTGAGAGACAGAAGTCACAGGTGTTTATCTCTACCTGTGATGCTTTGAAATAGCACAGACGGAGGAAACCTAGCTCCTTAGCTTATGATCAGCTCGCATACCCCCCACTTTCTGTGATGTGGAAACATAAAACTACTGCAATTTTCAGTGTAAGAGATGGCTCAGTGGACTAGCCAGCATGAAGACCTGAGTAAAAGCTGAGCACAGGGCTCACATCTACAGCCCCAGAGAAACAGGTAGATCCTGACAATCACTGGCCTGTAAGCTCCAGGTTCACTGAGAGACCCCGTCCAAAAAAATAAGGTGGAAGGTGATTGACCCTTCACCACCACACACGCATACAAATGTCTCGATGCACTGTGATGTGCACACGTGCATGTATACCATGGGCATCACCACACACACAGAGTTAGCAATTCAAAAGCTAGTAGTCACTTTGGAATGTGTTTCTCCTAACTGAAGTTGTGTGCCCTTCAATCAGCCCTATGGCTCCAAAAAGGTCATTTTTTAAAAGATTTTTGCAAAGCTTTATGATGTCTAGGTCCCTATAACAATGGCATAAGGTTTTATTGGGTGGTCACCTAAGCATCTTGTGCTTGGTTTCTCAACAGAACCTTGCCTTCCAGACTCCAAGCCCTGCTGGCACAGGCACAGGGCGACCACTCTACTCCGCATGGGAATGCCTCTAATAATAAAGAGCAAGCTTCAGCTGCAATGATCAGATTTTACATGTTGTTGACATCCAAACGCCCAATCCTTGTCATTAGAAACAGCCAGTGGTTAGGGCTGGAGGAGACGGCTCAGTGGTGAAGATCCCCAGGTGCTCTTGCAGAGGACCCAGATTTGATTTCCCACACCTCCATGGCTTCTCACAACTGTCTGAAATTCTACAAGGGATTCAGCACCCATTTCTGGCCTTCATAGGTACCAGGCACACGTGTGGTGCACAGACAAAATACTCATACACATAAGATAGAAATTAAAATACAAAGGAAATATTCTGCTGTTACCTTGATATGATCATAGGGGAGTGATCTGAGTAGCATGACTCCCACCTACTACAGGAAACCCAAACACAGACCTTGTGATGCCTGTCCCCCACCAAAAGGTAGGGACATATTTTTCTTGAAAAATTTGTCACTGTACATACATGCTAGCCACCCATCAGTCCCTGAACCCAAGAGGTTTCCTCCATTAGAGGGTTAGAGTGGACAAAAGGCAGAACATAATCCATCCACCTCCCCAGGTTCCTAAATCACAGAGGAGACGAGCCAGGAGCATCCTTGCTCCCGGTTCCAGATCCTGGCCAGTTGCAGAGACGGTCAGGCCCCCTCCTCTTAAAAGAACACCAGGCAGGGAGTCATCAAACACGCCTAAATGTGTTGTTACTCCAGAAACATTACAAATTAGAATTATAAAAGTGAAAATTAGGATCTCTTAAGTACTACTCAAATGAAGAGAGTTTTGTCAGATATTGTCTGATAATTTATTTAATATAATTAGAATCCTAAAAGAAATGTTATTTGATAAATTGGTATTTTTACCTAATTGTTTGTAGCTTTTCAAGTCAAAACATTTACTTTCACATTTTTATGTTTGAAGTTGTATAATTAAACCAAATTTTTTTGCACAAGAAAACTATGGAGTTTATTTTGTGTTAGCCTGGGCACAGGCCCTGCCCCAGAGTGTGGCTGATACGCCCAGAGACACACCACTGAGAAAGCTGATCTTCCCTTTGACAGTGGGCATCAACTGCAGATAGCTTCTTGGTTGGGGGTGGAACTTTGTGTCCGCTTCCCCCCATCCTGAGACTTTTGTCTGGTTTGAACCTGAACCTGAGAGCAGGTTATTGAGCCTGCTCTCAGCCTTTGTGACTTCATGTGTCACGTGCTCTGATGTGTCTAGAGGCTTACGTTTCCTGGAAGTCATTCACCAACAAAATAAAGGAATAGAAACCAACCATCTTCCTTGCCCACTAGAGGCCACTGTCCTCACGGCTTCTCTCAGCCTGGTCAAAAGTCCTTGAGGAGACCTTTTCCAAGTCTAGTTTGCAGGCCAGGCTTCCAGTGGTGTGACTGGGACACCAGCCCAGGCACAAAACCTTCAATCTGTCCTGCCTACAAAATGTGCTGGGGCCATGGAGGAGCAGAACTTGTGGGAGCAGCCAACCAATAACTGGTCTAAACTGTTTAAATTGAGGTGCACACCATGAGGAGGAGCCCATGCCTGAAACTACGGGTGACCAGGAACCAGAGGCCGCAGGGCCCAGAGACCTCAGCTCTCTCCAGTGTATTTTGTGCCTCCATTTCATTCATGTTGGTCTCCAATACCATTCTCCTCATCATTCCTGCAAGAATATTGTGGACTTTGTCTCCACGGAATAGTAAATCCAGCTCACAGACATTTTGAGAACATTTGTCCGATGTTTCCACAAATACTTAAATTAGACCTAAAATACTAAGTCTGCTTTCTAGGGCACCCACACAGAAGACAAAGTGTGGTGCTACATAATTGTCTGCACGTGGGTGTGTTATCAGACCCTCAGGCCAATAGCCCTCCTGGGAAATGACAGGCATTTTCATCTTGCTTGGATACCAAACGCAAAGTCTCCCTGATGATTTGCTGTTGGAAGTCTTCATGATGGTGCTGACAGAACGTGGAAAGCCATGGCTTCCGGGGCCAGGACGGGAGCTTGCAGCCACTACTTCCCCACCCAGCCCCTCTAAACCATCTTTTATTTCTCACTAAGACAAGTTCATATTTCCTGTTGCAGACAATGACGTCTTTAACATGTTTATAACTAAATCTTTTAACCTTTTTGTACATTGTTGTCGGAGGCTGTTTGTTCATTTCCTGGCTACCCAGACCAGAAATGATCATTCAGAAACTATATTAATTAAATCACTGCTTGGCCAATCACTTAAGCGTATTGCTAGCTAGCTCTTTTATCTTAAATTAACCCATTTCTATTATTTTATATTTTACCATGAGGTTTGTGACCTACCAGCAAGGTTCCTGCTAGCGGCTCATGTCTTTCTCCTCTGGCGACTCCATGGCTTCTTCCTGACTCTGCCTACTCTCCATATCTCTCTTTACTCTGTTAAGCCATCGACAGAAAGCAGCTTCTTTATCAACCAATGGCAATAAAACATATTAACAGCATACATCACCTCCCACATCAGTACATCTTTAATTACTTCATCTCTACATTATGAAGTAGAATTACCAAAATAAAGGATTAGAAATTGATTGCATTGTTTTCAAAAATATTTTTATGTGTATGTTTGTGCATCTGAATTTATATATGTGTACCATGAGCACATAGGAATCAGCAGGAGTCAGAAGGGCACACAGGATATTCAGGAACTGGAGTTACAGGTGGTTGTGAATACCCATGTAGTGCTAGGAACTGAACCCAGGTCCCCTACAAGGGCACTAACTCTTACCTACAAGCCATTTCTCCAGCCTTTGATTGCATTATTTTATGACCAATTATTTATGCATTCATTTTTTTTGAGCAATGCTGTTGCTATGGCTTAAAGAAAGGCGAGCATGGCCTACATGCTTCGGGTTATGCAGTTGTGTGTTCACAACCCAGATCAAGGGACAGCATGCCACTAGAACCTCAAGTCGCTGCCTCTCCTCTTCCTGCTCCAAAGCAAAGTTGTCATCCCAACATCCAAGGTCATGGACAAGTTCTCCTGGGTTTGTGACTTGCCACATGACATACACTTCGAGTCTCATGTCTTTGACCTTGTAGTCTGTGCTTGAGACTCAGCCACGTGTGGCACCTGATGGTTGATTTGCACTTCCATGACCATTAGCTAGTGCGCACATGCGAGAACACCATAATGACATATACCCCCTGCTGTCTTGTCTGTGGACACTTAGGTTGTGACACTTTCTGAATCCCATGATAAATGAAGAGATATGCACATGCTTGTGTGTCTTTTGGTATAGACATTTCAAGTTTTCTGCATACACTCATAGAATAGTTTACATATTGCTTGGCAGTTAATCTGAGTGGAAGGGTTAGGGTTCACGTTTGGCCCCAGTGTGTGGCATTTCTAGTGGCTTTTGGTCTCCTTAATGAGATGGTCATCTTCATCTCAACAAGTCTGGAAGAGGTGAAGTAGATCATACTGCGATTAATATTCTCATTAGGCATCTTTACATTCGGGCGCCTCTAGTGAGGTTCCTCTCATACCATTTATCTATTTATTCTGAGTCATTTTATGTATGAATTTTTAAAATACAGAGATGAGAGCTGTGCTATTTATATAAATTGCAGACATATCTTCACACTTTGTGGTCTGCTATTTTATCCCACTAATGACATATTTTGATGAACATAAATTCATAATTTTATTTTTAAAGTTTTTTATTTATGTGTATGCCACACATGTGCTGTGTCTTCAGACTTCACAAGATGGCTTTGGATTCACTGGAGCTGGAGGTACAGGCAGTTGTGAGCTGCCCAGCATGGGAGCTGGGGACCAAACCATATCCTCTGCAAGAGCCACGCGTCTCCCTGACTTCTGCACCATCTCTCCGGCCTCTGGAATCCATAATTTTAATGAAGAACAGTTTATCAAGGATTTTATTATTGAGCATATTTTATTCTACTTCCTCTTGTTTCACATTTATATTAAATCACAGGGAGGGCTGTCAGCTGCTAAGATTTAAATGTGGGCCTTTGACTCCAGAGCCCAAATCCCTAAATAGTAGGCTACATTACATTCTTTAAAATCTTTAAACATATTTGATGAGAGTTTCATACATAATCCGTCTAAAGTACATGTTTTCTCTTTATTGGCATATATTCCTTGCACATGGCGATGAGTTTCATAAAGTAAGCTCCCACAAGTGTGGCTTGCATTCTGAACCTTCTCCCTCCTCCCCCTTTCTCCTCCCTCCCACTTGTCTCCTCCCTTCACTCAGTTTCCCTTCTGCTTCATGGCTCATGCAGTGTGTGTGTGTGTGTGTGTGTGTGTGTGTGTGTGTGTGTGTGCGTGTGCGCGTGCATGTGTGTACACGGTGCTATGGATCTATAAAATCCTAGGATCCACAAATTAAAGAAAACATAGTACTTGTTCCTTGGAGACTGTCTTGCTTTGTTTAACGTGATGATTACCAATTGCACCAAGTTTTCAACAAACAATGTAATTTCCATCTACTTATGAGTTAATAAAGCTCTATTATGTAATACTATATATACATATATGTTACATTTTCCTCATCCAGCTACGTTGATGGACACCTAGGCAGATTCCATAGTTTGGCTATCATGAACAGTGTTCTGCAATAAACATGGCTGTGCAGGTGTTTTTGCGGCGTGCTGGCTTAGAACCCTTCAGGTGTGCACCCGGAAGGTGCAGAGAGGCTGCACAGCAGGTCTGGTTTTATTTTTTTAAGGAATCTCCATACTGATTTCCACAGTGGCTAAAATAATTTATACTCCTACCAGCAATGAAGAGGACTCCCTTTTCCCCCGTGAATCCCACATAATTCATTTGCTTTCGTTAGTATGATCTCAGGGTAGTTGTCATTCACAATTCCCTGCTGGCTGAGGACACTGAGCACCTAGAAGCAGCCAGTGACGGTTCATTGCATTTTCTCACCTACCAAGTGTGTCTAAATATGTGAGTCTGCTCTTTTCTCTTCTGCCCATGCTGTGTTGAGTGCTGTTATTATTGCCCACTGTCCAGGACTGCAACCCGTGCCCTTCTATTCTTTGGCAAACTTTTTCTTGACTATACTTAGCTTTTTACTTGCCATATAAATTTTATGTTTATTAACTTCCATGAGAAGATGTATGCCCTCAATATAAATTTTATGTTTATTAACTTCCATGAGAAGATGTATGCCCTCAATATAAATTCCAAAATCGCATTACATATATGTGTAAATCAGACTGAAATGACTTTTTAAAATAATAGTTGTGTAATCTAAGGACATGGACGAGTTAGGGATTTCCCTCTTTGAACTACGTGATTTCTAAGCAGAGGGTCTTACTCATCTTTCACCAATATCTTACCTAATATTTACCCTTAATGCTATTGTAAATATGTTACTACATTTGAATGCCTAATTAGTCATGAGATGCATATAGAAATGTAAGGGAGAGTGGGATATTGACCCTGTGTCCTATGTCCATCTCAGGATGACTCACACCTAGCAATGAACAAGCATGCTGTCTACATACCAGATCTTCATTTCTTCCTCTAGAGCCTTTAGGGCTTCACTTTTTTATTTTTCTCTTTTCTACAAGCTAGGACTCTCAGGAAATTTCTTATAAATTTTTAGATATTTGAATAATAAATTTTTCTTAGATAATTTAAAAATAAATGACTGCGGCCGGGCGGTGGTGGCACACGCCTTTAATCCCAGCACTTGGGAAGCAGAGGCAGGTGGATCTCTGTGAGTTCGAGACCAGCCTGATCGAAAAACTAAAAAACAAAAACAACAACAACAAAAAAAAACCCACAAATGACTGCATTTTATCAAATGCCCTTTAGGTGTCTTTTGAAGTAGCCATGTGGCTTTTTGTTTTGTGCATATTAATGTGATAAATCACACTGATTACTCTGAAAATATTAGTCACTGTTGAGTCCCTGTCTGGCTGATACACAAATATACACACACAAAACTTAAACAGATGCAAGCAAATAGAAACTATAAATTATGCATATATACCATATATTACTATATAACATGTTACATAATACATAAAATTTACATTTACATAAATTTTGCTGGATTCTGCTCACTGGCATCGTATGGTCCATTCCACAACCAGTTTTTTTGTTTTGTTTTGTATTTGTTTTTATTTTTGTTTTTCAAGACAGGGTGTCTCTGTGTAACAACCCTGGCTGTCCCAGAATTTGTGTTGTAGACCAGTCTGACCTGGCACTCACTGAGATCCACCTGCCTCTATCTCCCGAGTGCTGGGAATAAAGGTGTGCGCCACCACCGCCTGGCTTGGCAATCAGTTCTTAAAATATACTAGGTCTATAGTTTCTCTCACTTTGTAACATCTTACTAGAGTTACCATTTTCCAGGAGGAGTTGAACCATGTTTCTTCTTTCGCTATTATCAGGAAGGATCCGTATGCCCTAATATTATCACTTCTTTGAGCGTAATGACTTACCAGCGATGACTCAGCGCCTTAGACTTCATGGGCAAAGGCATTTAGCGGTCAATAAAATTAAATAGAATCCGAATTTTTCAGACATCGGTTTTGATAAGCTATGTTGTTCATTTCATCTAAAAGTTCCGCCACATTGACTGTATCGTAAACTATACGGTAAGCTGTCTAGCATGTTTGACTCAAGAGTCCTTTAAGGCTCCCTGTCCTGCTGGGGTCATGTTGCCGCCTGAGTCTCTAACAGAGAACAAGAGAGCAGTAGAAACTGAAGCTTTGAGAGTAGCTAGTAGGAAAACTTTCCCAGCAGCGTTTGCTATTGTTAATCACGTGATATTCAAGCACCTGTCCCAAGCACAGGAAGCCAGAAGCCCATCCATGGCGAGAAAGCTCCCTTCCTGGAACTCTCTCAGTCCGGAAGTCGGGCTTCCCCAGACATTTCTGCTATTGGTGCTTGCTGTCTGCCTGCTGCTGGCTGTGCCTTCTGCTCCTGCTTCTGCTTGCTTAACAAGCAGCTCCTTCAAAACCCAAGTAGATCATTTCTGAACTCAACGCGGATGTAAAATTGTGATACATTATTACTGCTGTTTCTTACTGATGTCTGGCATCCCTTGTGAACTCTGACGGTACTATAGCTTGTATTTTATTTTTCTTGGATCACTCTCAACAGCAGGGTATTGTTCATACTGGGGGGAGCAATACTGATTTTGTTAAGCCTGTTCTGTTTTCTAGTTCAATCGTTCTGCTTTCATTTTGATCATTTCCTTCTCTCTGCTTTCTCTGGGTTTCAATTGCCCTTTTCCACGACTGCTTGCAATAGCTAAATTATTAATTTTTAGGCTCCGTTTTATTAAAATATGCATTCAGAATGGCACATAGCCCTCTAAGGACATGCCGACTATGTCTCAAAAGCTTTAATGTAGTATATTTTATCACTTGTTTGTAGTGTTTTTTATTTTTATTTATAATTCCTTCATCTAATGATTTTTTTAGAATATTGCTGAGTTTCCACATATATTAAAATTTCTCATTAAGCTTTTTATTACTTCTTTCTAGTTTAATATAACTTTCCAAAGACCATATTAAGTGCACTAAAGCAGCATATTTTAACACACATTCTCATAAATGAAGGGCTCTACCCAGCCTGAGTATGGCAAATGCGGCTTTAGCAGGCCTTGGCCTTCTCCCCCATTCCCCTTTCCTTACTAAAAACCATTAGATCATATTCCTAAAGCCAGCCAGCAAGGTCTAGTCCCTTATTTGGCCACCTCCTTCCCGCTTGAGGCTGACCATCAAGGTCCAGTTATCAAAGTATTGAAGTTCAGTAATCAAAGCCCCCTTTTGGCTGCCCTAATTAACATGTCCAATTAAAATTAAACACCTCATCCTAACACATGGCTTCCCTTTTCCTTTATAAACTGCCATTTGCCGATGTGCCGCATCTGTCTCCTCTCTATCCAGAGGCAGTCCTTAATATCCCTTCCCATCTCTGTGCCACATCTGTCTCCTCTCTATCCAGAGGTGGTCCTTAATATCCCTTCCCATCTCTGTGCCACATCTGTCTCCTCTCTATCCAGAGGCAGTCCTTAATATCCCATCCCATCTCCCTTGTTCCTTTTCTTTTCTTCCTCATCCTCTACCTGTCTTTGTCCCTTATCCCTGCCCTTTGTCCCTCTGGGACAGATAAATCTCCTTTGTGCTGAGAATTTGGTCTTGGTGTGTCCTGTGCTGATGCCAGTTCTTTCAATAAATAAGTATGGATTTATTTACATATATTTAAATTCCCTGACGTAGTATTATTGTTTAACACAAACTCTTTGGGTCTTAAGTACACTTTTGTCCCTTACTCACCAGTAACTCTTATTCTCTCCAAGTTAAATAAAATTATGCTTTAATTCACTAATAACTTCAGGATTTATTTAACTTTTCTTGTACTTTGAAAATTTTATACACTAACAATATGCATTCATTTGAGGCCTTGATACTGCTAGATATTATATTTAGAGATAATGCTACAAGTCATTATCAATTGTTCAGCCCCGCAGTAATACACTATTCCACAGTGTGACTATAACACAAATTTAAATACTATGAATTTTATGACTTTTATTTTGATGTTCTTAGGTAGTTCTTTTTTTTTAAATATTTATTTATTTATTATGTATACATTATTCTGTCTGTGTGTATGCTTGCAGGCCAGAAGAGGGCACCAGACCTCATTACAGATGGTTGTGAGCCACCATGTGGTTGCTGGGAATTGAACTCAGGACCTTTGGAAGAGCAGGCAGTACTCTTAACCTCTGAGCCATCTCTCCAGCCCCAGTAGTTCTTTTATATTTATCTTAACTTTGGGTTTCTAGAGCTCCTAAACCATGGGACTTGTTCTCTTTATTGGTTCTGGAAATTTGTCATTGACTTTTTAAATCTATTTCTGTCCCCTGCCCCCTCCAAAAGGGTACCACAATAGCCTGGAATGAAATATAACAAAGGTTTATTATTTCTGAGGATAAACTTACAGAAAGAGTAGCGATCTATAGTCCTCTGCAAGCACTGGGACCTGGAACCAAATCCAACAGCCAAGGTACCTGTGCACACTTTTTGTCTGCATTTATAGTACATGAGACCATGGCCAAAGTGGACTGGTATCACAAAGGCTATTGGCTGAAGGAGTTTCCATAGCACCTCCCCTTTTGACTAAATAAGAGAGTTCTAAGCCTAATACAAAACTATATACAATAAGGACAAATATAAAGCATTGTCCAGGGAAAAGAAGAGGCAAAAACATACATAAGAATTAGAATTACATTCAGCATGAACAATACCAAACAAGAAACACATGCTAAATTTTTCCATAGTTATCCTATCCTAAGGAGTCTAAGTCTTATATTAAAAATGGGTTGGCAAAGTAATGAGAGGAAAGTAACTATGACTATCTAGTCTTCAACCCCATCAAAGACCTGAGAAGGGAAAGAATATTACTGGAGTAAACAGGAAGTACAATTAAGCAACTTCCAAAAGGTGCAAGAAATTACAAAGACAACTGGCTACCTGAATCACTCAAAGTCTCATTTGCAATACTGGGACAACCAACTTTGACTAAGGCCTAGAGTAACTGCCAGACTATTTTCAGAGGCAGAAAAAAATTTAAAAACTATCTTACCCTGTCCTGGCAAGGTTTGTCAGTCTTTTTTGCTTATATCCTGCTTGTTCAGTCTGGAACCATGCATTTTGTCAGTGGTCAAGGCATTGGCAGTTCTTTGCCCAAAGGCCAGTTTTGCCAAGAAGAAAACAAGCTCCCAGTGGAGTGTCTTCAGTGCCCAACATTCTCTCAGGAATAGATTGGTGCTGCCAGGAGCAATCATGTTTCATGTCAACAGAATCCTAAGTTATTTAAATGCCATATTCTACAGTTCTTTGAAGTGTTTGAAGATTATCTATCTATCTGAAATATATCTCTGTACATCTAGAAGACCTTACTAACATGACTACAATGTTTGATTATTACAGATGACTATCTGTTAATATGTATTTAATTATACATTACATTTTTAAATGAGCTGCACAAACACAATACTTAAACAAGAACATATTATATATATGCATATATAATATATATTATATATACACAGTGTAGCAAATAGACCTTAAATTTGTATCAATAGTTCAAAGCCCATACTAATGCAAAATATTCATTTCTATATTATATCTCCCTTATTTTCTTTAAAAAAAAGATTGACTGTGACCATTAATGATTTATACCCAACTCCTTTTAAGTAAAAACAAACATTTATAAACAATCGTTTTGAGAATTTGTACATAGTTTTCTCCAAACTGCTTACTGCTTTTTGTTGGGCAAAGTATTTTTTAGGGTTTACAGAGGTATTTTTTAGGGTTTTCGGGGGGGTCTTGTTCCATCAAACTGGTGTGGGACAATGATCTATATTCTGTCAATTATATTTTAAATAAACACTGATTGGCCAGTAGCCAGGCAGGAAGTATAGGCAAGACAACCAGATAGAAAGTAGAGGCGGGTCAATGAGAACAGGTAATTCTGGGAAGAAGGAGGTCCTAGTCTGCAGTCCTGACCCAGCCACAGAAGAAGTAAGATGTGACTGTCTTGCTGAACAAGGTACCAAGACATGTTGCTAGCATAGACAAGAATAATGGGCTAATATAAGAGTTAATAAGAAGCCTGAGCTAATGGGCCAATCAGTTTATAACTAGTGTAGACCTCTGTGTGATTTCTTTGGGTTTTAACAATTGCGGGAACTGGGCAAGACAGAAACCTCAGTCAACATCAAACCACATTAGCCTGTAAGGAATTCACAGGTTCTCATCTTCTTTGGAAACAGAAGCAGAACCTCTTTTCCAAAGAAACATATCCTTAGACCCAAATTTTGAAGTCAAGATACCTTTATGTTGGTTTAACTTAGCATCCCCCAGAAACAAATGTCTCTGTGCAGTCAAAAATTCAAAGAAAACACAATGATATGCATAATCCAGACTCTCTGTGTATTTTCCATCTTTACATGGCTTATTTTCTTTACTCCTTTAACCTATGACTGTCTTTACTCTTTTATATTACTTTTACTGTCTCTTTAAACACTTTACTTCTTTTTATAACTGTCTATACCCTTTTTCCTCTCTCTCCCAAGCCTACATACATTTTTAAACACACTGTGTCTGGTTCAAAGGTTTATTTCTGTCTGAATTTGTCTTTATTGCATATCTGTAATCATTTTCTAACCAGGAGCTTCTCTTAAAATGCTAAACAGTGTGACTAGGACTAAGGCTGCTTTGCCTTTTGGCTTCACCCAGTCCAACATGGCGGAAGTATGTTTACCACCGCAGCTCCAGGGATGCAGCGGGTCTACGTCGCCATTAGGTAACTTATAGCACTCTGCTCACAAACCCATTTAAATGCTCTGTAACAGGACCTCCCGAAGGAGCCTGAGCCATTCCATGACAACAACAAGAACAAGGAAGCTGGCTTTTAAAGAAGCCACACCACAGCTTGCAGCCAGCAAACAAAGCCTACCTGAAAAAAAATGTGGCTACCAAGAAGCTGTGCTTGGCTTCCATTTTTGTGGATCTAGAATTCCTTTTTATCCCCTTAAGCTCTTTTAGGTTTTATATGGATCCATGCCCCGGATGGTGGGTGTCAATTTGTTGGTGTACAAAAGAACTCCAATAGTCTGGAATGGAGTATAACAAAGGTTTCTTTATCAGGGGATAAACTCACAGAAAGAGTAGCAATCTGCAGTCCTCTGTATGCGCTGGGAACTGGGACCGAATCCAGTAGCCAAGAGGCCTGCACACGCTTTTCATCTACATTTGTAGTACATGAGACCACTCCTAAAGTGAGCTAGTATCTTAAAGACTATTGGTTGAACCACAGCACCCCCCACCTTTTAATTCCTAGTTCTCAGTTACTGTCTCTTTTGAAATCATTTTTTTTTTTTTACTATTTTGTGAGGGTGGCTCTCTCCCCATATTTCTGTTTGTTTTTCTATCTTGTGAAGGGAGTTGTCCCTATGTGCTTCTGTCTGGACTTATACTTCTGATTTATATCATGATTTGATAATTCTCTTTTCAAGTCTTTATTTGGTATTTCTGTTCTAACATGTAATTCTTTGCTTGGTGGCTCCCAGTGCAAGTCACCACTCAGTGTCCTGTGCTCCTGGAAGTTACTGTCCATCTGAGAATGCTCCCGTTTGGATCCCCCAAGGTCTACCCCTGCTGTATGTGGTGGCTGGGGAGGTTCTATCCAGACTGTACAATTTTGTTGAGTATGAGGCTGATGTTCTTAAAACTGAAGATCTTTTGACATTCTGGGATGCGCAGATACTTCTGGAAGGCCGCTGGTCTAGAAGGGCATCACCATAGTGCAGCTAGGAGGAGGCTTCATTTCATCCTGTGGACGCTGGGCTAACACAGTGAGAAGTTTTGTGTGACTGGTGGCCCCACTTGCAGGTTCCAGGGTGTTTGCTATGACCCCTTCTTCTGAGGAGGCCCTGAAACCTGATCTTCCCCCATCCAATGAGATCACAGAAAATGGCTGCTCAACCCCCTCCTATGTTCAGGAATGGCTCCAACCCCAAGTGATTGACATTTATATACTGTGTTAAAAAGTGGCCACACTATACAGTGAGCAAAACTCAAAGCACAAAGACTATACTCTTAAGCAAGCTTTAAATGGTAGGAGTTGGGAGAGAGTTATTCTGAAACCATGCTTGGCTAACCTCTCCTGTTTCAACAAGCTGCATGCTCACAGCACTGGGAATAATAAGCATGACTAATTAATAATTAGTCAATTAATTAGCCATTAACCATGGTTGTGGAACAAATATTCCAACAAATTACTATGCCACTCATTCATTAATTCTTGTCTTCAACAATTATTGATTTAGGACAAACGCAGACCACACTCTTCAAAGCGCTTGGGACACGGGGGATGAGCGGAGGTGAGCCGCGGAAGCGAGCCGCGGAAGCGAGTGGGTTTGTTTGCTGCTGGAGGATTTAAAGGGCTTAGGAACAACGACCAAAATGAGAACTGTCTTTGTGTTGTTCTCAGGAGCCTCAGAGAAAACAGTCTAGGGAAGGAACAGAGAGAATTATGAATTTCACCCATATAAATAGGCTTCCAGTATGGGCAAACTGATTAATCCTTGCTGTGGCTAATTTTGGCAGAATGATCAAGTAGTTTCTTTCTCTCTGGTCTTGCATTTCCCTCCTCTTCAGCCACTAATGGCACTCACCGGATTTTCTCCACGTGTGTTTTGGTTTCCGTGGCTGAGCATAGTGTTCTGTGGTCCATGACCCTGAATGGATGGGAAGAAGCGGTTCCCAGGTTCAGCTCAGCCTTCATCCAGCCAGGGACACTAGAGGGCAGGAGAGTCACACACATGGAGCACCGCCTGCACCGATGCAGCCACAGTGAGCCTTGCTAAAATGGGCTTTCCTTCTGCTCAGGTTGGTTCTGCTCGGAAGCAAGCATGGACCTCCTCATCACTCACACCTCTGACCAGGGTTCATTTTGCAGCCCCTTCCCTGCCTTTTCACCCCCATCGTAATGATGGTTTCCACAGTTGAAATTAATAACTCCTGACATGGAAATCGGGTGTAATGTTTGAGACTGGGATTGGCAGGGAATCCTTAGTGTGGACTTGCTACAGCCAAAAGCCTTTGGTGTCTGATCAAAGCCCTTCTGAATCTATTCATGTACCAAGGCAAATGAGAGCGAACAAGCAAATGTTCACACTGCGCACCAGGTGTTTATTTGTGTGGAAATGACTAGAAGAAGGAATAGGCTAAAACATCCTTTGTTGATGGCAGGATGGCTTGACATCCCTTGTACCAACAGCTAACCCCCTGATGCCTACAGAGCCTCTGAAACCAGAGACCTCAGTGCAGCTATGAGAAGGAAGAGTCCAGAAGCCTACAACAGTGAGTTCCCTCACCACTGAAAAGGAGATAATGCAGAGTAGACTTCAAATACAGGAGGAATGATTCATTTCGATTGGTATGTAAGGTCCTTGGGTAAGAGCCGGTATGGATGGAGACTTACTACTGATGACAGGACATTTGGGCCTCATGTAAGCCTTTAGCTTCTTAGTGGATACATAGCTACAGATGGGGACCAGATAGGGCTTATTAAAGTCTCATGGCAGGAGCTGGAGAGAAGGCTCAGCACTTAAGAGCCATCCTGCTCTTACTGAGGATCAAGTTGGGCTCCCAACATCCTTGTCAGGGGGCACAAAACCATCTGTATCTCTAGCTCCAGGGGAGCCAATGCCCTCGTCTGGCCCCAAGGGAGTCTGCATACAAGTGTAGATAAACACATATGCATGATTAAAAAGAAAGTAAATCTTTTTAAATAAATAAATGTATGTCTCATAGCAAGCCTATGCTGAGGCTTTTTTTCCCCACCCCAAGTCTTGGTCTAACTTTTTAAATGAAGACTCCAGGTTTGATGAAAAGTGATTTAAGACCAACTGGCTTCTGGATCACTGTTAGCTTTGTTTCTCTAATGTGGCTAAGCAATCTGCTCAAACCCAGTTTGCTTCAAGTTCAGCATGGCTATGGTTGTCACACTTCCAGGACAAGGGCTTTCTGATTATAGCAACCCATTTCTTTGTTCCTTTCCCATGTGCCCACCGCTTGGTGTTTGCCAACTAGCATCATAGCCAAGGCAACATCCCCCTCCCTTCTGCCTTATCCAGGGGGATCTAGTTTTCAGCTTTTCCTCGAGCTGAGTTCAACAGGGAAATACAAAGGAAGCGATAGATGGCTCACATTCTCCACAAATCAGATGGTAAAGGCACTGCCTTGCACACAGGGCTCTGTTCGGTCCTCAAAAGGCATCCTAGCTATGGAAGGATTATCACTCTAATTGTAGAGGTGGAGAAACTTGGGGTTAGGAACAAAGAATGTTAAGCTTTGGTGCCCAGAATCCCAAAGCAGATGTGTTTGATTTTAACATCTACTTTTCTCCAAACACAATGGAGACCTTGATCATGGAAACTAGGTATCAAATTATAGGCTATCCACATCAAGGCACAAAGGCCAGACAGCATGTCTTCAGGATGAGCAGGCTGAGCTGGCCTCCATAACGAGAATTCAGGAAGTCGGAGTTGTGCTTGTAAACTAGAGGCACGCTGGTTTAATAATATTGGATCCTAATGTTGCGTGACACCACGCTTTATAGCGCAATTTACCTGGTTTATTTCCTTCATTTCCTCTCAGGTGTCCAAGAAAACAGGAGATGTGGCCTGACGGATGTTGGGCTGTGCCTGTATGGACGTGTGTGTAGCTTGGCCATTTGCCAGAGGAAAGGGAGTGTGGAAATGGAAATCCTGAAACGCCGTTTCCCCACGTTCATGATAGGAAAACCCCCATGAGTTTGAAGCGCCCAGTGAATAGAGCCTCGCTCTAAATCAACGTTGGGGAAGGATAGTGCATTGGGCGGTGCTCAGGGGGCTCAGGGGAGACTCCACTCGGGCAGGTACCTGAGTGACGCTCAGATAAGAACTGTCCCTTTGTGGCTGTCATTCACATGAGCTGCTGATGACCTTCGGGCATCCACCCTTGTCGTCATGACAAGCTCACATCTAAAAGGTCGAGTGAACCCAGATCCTTTCCCTGGCCACCAGGGTTAGTACTGTACTTGCTTTGCCAATGTGATATGTATCCATAGAAGTGTAACTGTTTCCACTTTTATTTTCCAGGTTACTAGTGAAGCTAAGCATCTCTAAAGGCAACTACTCACGAACATGTCTTAAGAGGGGGAGGAAATGAGTGTGTTTCTGTCTGTGCCCACTCCTTCCCGCTCTGGCCTGGAGAATAACCTGAGCAGAAATCACTGGCACCTGGCTGAGCAGCATTCTCCAGAGGAGACGGCACCAGTAAGAGGCAGACAAGTGGGCGCCAGACTGGGAAACCTCCAGGAGACAGAGAAGAGTGCCTTCTAGTTCCTACTGGTTCCACGCCTGGAAGGAGAAGTGAGAAAACCTGGGAGTCTCTAAAATCTTGTTTTACCTAGTAGGCATCCAACATTCTTTATAGCCCTTAGTTCTAAAGATATTTGACATTTTTGCCTAATAGAAAGTAAGAAGAATATGAGGATGTAAGTGTATGTTTACAAACCAGGGTAGCCTATGATGCTACTTAGACACTGGCGATCTCAGCAGACAGTATTGGCTAAGATTCCAGTAATGCAGCTTTCAATCACCTGGGCAGGTGAATGACACCAGACAGAGCCATGCAGAAACAGCCAGTGTCATATGCAGAAGTTGTTCCTGGACTTGCAAAGACAATATTGTGTGCATAAATCTACTGATACTCATTTTGTTTGCAAAAACAGTTGCCTATTAGTGGCAGGCAAGGCCAGACACACACACTGCTAACAGCAAACTGCTGCTGTCTCCGGGATGATGTCTGGTCCCTGTACAGACCAACCCTGACAGCCCCACCCAGTCCTGCTTTCAACTTGAAATCATGGGTTCCTTGAAGCCAGGGCTGCTTTGTTTCCTTGATTT
Source organism: Ondatra zibethicus (assembly GCA_004026605.1). Taxonomy (NCBI): domain Eukaryota; kingdom Metazoa; phylum Chordata; class Mammalia; order Rodentia; family Cricetidae; genus Ondatra; species Ondatra zibethicus. Next base: position 158,921 of record PVIU01000661.1, on the reverse strand, counting down.
CTCAAAGCGATTTGTAATACTTGTTCCCATTTTTCCTGATTTCTCAGCTGATTTATCTCAATATCTGGGAATTGTAAAAACTCTGTTTCCTGACAAATAGCAGACGGTAGCCTCCTGCAGACAGTAGCCTCCTGCAGAGAAGAAGCTGGTTTCCTGATACACTTTGGAGACTAACTGGCCCCAGAGGGGCTGATGGACTTTGTGCCTGGTGTTCCATGTTTATTCCAAATTGATTATAGTCTCTCTAAAAATGGATCATTGTGGGGAAACTGAGGCAGGTCAACACGAACATAGTCAAAGAGCCCACAGCCCACTTCCCTTGTGCCCTGAGCCTCCTTACATTCCTCTCCTATAGAAAGAGCATGTGTGGCACAGATTGAAACCCAAGACTTTTCAAAGACTTGAGCTCCGGGAGACCATTAAATCCCACATGTGAGTTAAGTGCACAACAGACCAGCTAAAGATGGGCATAATTTCTGGAGGTTAACTCTCTCTTGGGCATTTTATTTAGTTATTCCCCAATTTAAATATTGGAGAAGAAAAAAAAGCCTTTCTTTCCTTTTATTTAAAATATATTTTTCCTCATAAAATATATCCTGGTTGTAGTTTCTCCTCCCTCTTTTCCTTCCCTACCTTCTTTCTGTCTCTCATTAGAAAACAATCGGGCTTCTATGAGGTAATAGAAGATAGAAGATAAAACAAAAACTAACATATTGGAACTGGACAAAACAAACCAACAGAAGGAAGAGAGTCTAAGAGAAGGCACAGGAATCAGAGACCCACTCATTTGAAAGCTCAGGAACCCCATAAGAACACTAAACTGGAAGGCATTGTATATGCAAAGAATCTGTAGGATAAAAAGCAGAAAAATATAATAAAATAAAAATAATAAAGAATAAAATTAATTTAAAAAGAAGAGCCCTCCCATAACAGCATGAGACAAGGAGCCTCTAAAGATGCCATTGAGTACATTTGCTGTTGGCCATCTACTGCTGGGCATGCAGCCTACCCTTAAGGGTTGTTTGTTTCTCCAGTGAGACTCCCTTTGAGGAAACTAAACTTCAGTTTGCAAGCGGTTATCAATTGGAGATTGCTTCTGGGTTCGGAACAGGAACATGTGTCCACTTCTCCTTTCAGATCTAAGACCCCAACACGTGCGGACACTGTGCATGCTGCCTCGTCCCCGTGAGTTCATATGCACATGGGTCTTGATGATTTAGAAGGTCTGTGGTCCTGCTGTCCTCCATCCCTCTGGCTCTTACACTCTCCCTCCCTCCTCTTCCATAGGCTTCTCTGAGACGTGAGAGGAGGGATTGATGGAGACATCCTTTCAGCACTGAGAGTTCCACTCTCTGCTCGGGGTCTCTGTATTTGTTCCCATCTGCTACAGGAGGAAACTTCTCTGGTGATGGATGAGCAAGCCACTACTCTACGATTATACCAAGAATGTCATTAGGAGTCATTTTATTGCTACTTAAAAAAAAACAGCATCATTTGGTTTTATCCTAGGTTCCTGGACTATCTAGTCTCAGGATCTTGGTCACCTAAGCAGTGTCAGGTATGGGTTCCATCTTGTGGTGTGGATCTAAAGTCAAATGGGATATAGGTTGGTTACTCCCACAGACTTTGTATTACCACTGCATGGGCATATCTTGCAGATAGGACACCATTGTGGATCAAAGAGTTTGTGGATGGGCTGATGTTTCTCATTTGGTAGCGTGCATTTGATACCAAGATGCTAACACAGACAGAGTGAGGGCTCTATGTAGACATCAGCTCCTCTTCTCCATGTTCATTGAGTTCCGAGGGTGCTGTCTTCAGCAATGGGACTTACCATCAATTTGTGGAGAGCAACCTACAGTCTTGGCAATAGCCTAGGTTGTTTGGGGGTCCCCAAGGTACCACTTTGGCCAACAACTTAATTATATGTAACCCAATCCTGGTACTGGAAGCTTTATTTGGTGATAAGAGATGTCCAGTTAGGGCTCTGCCTCCCCCATTATTTGGAGATTTCATTTAGATTGCCTCCATTTATGTATATATTTTAGGAAGCTTCTACATTAGGTTTCCATGCCACCCCACAAATGGTTCTCAATTCTAGATGCCTCTCTCCATATTCTTTCTCTTGTCCCTTTCATCCATTCTCCCCCACTTAATTCTCCCATTCAGGCCCCTCTCCACCATCCATATATAGCTATCTATTGTATTTCCCTTTCCTAGGGAGATCTATCTGCCCACTCCCAGTCCCTTACTATATACCTAACCTCTGTGGTACTATGTATTGTAGGTTGGTTGTCATTGGCTGAACAGCTAATACCCACGTATAAGTGAATAGATAACACATTTGTCATCTGAATATCCTCACTCAGGATGATTTTTTTCTAGTTCCATCTATTTACATGCTAATTTCACGATTTCATATTTTTAGAGACTCCGTGGTGTAAATATGCCACATTTTCTGTATCCATTCTTCTGTTGAGGGACATCTTCCGATTTCTTCCTATTCTGAATAGAGTAGTGATAAAAACGACTGAGCAAATGTCTCTGGGGCAGGATAAAGCTTTGTTTGGGTGGATGCCTGAGAGTGGTATAGCTGGGACTTGAAGTCAATTGATTTCCATCTTCCTGACGAACTGCCACACTGATTTCCATAGTGGCTGTGCAAGTTTGCATTCCCACCAGCAATGGATGAGTGTTCTCCTTGCTCCACATCCTTGCCAGCATGAGCCACATCCTTGCCAGCATGTTTCATTGATCTTAGCCATTTGGACAGGTGTAAGATGATGTCATCTAACAAAGTAGTTTTAATTTGCATTTTCCTGATGGCTAAGGATGTTGAACATTTGTGATTCTCAGCCATCTGAGATTCCTCTTTTGAGAATCTTCTGTTTAGATCCACACCTCGTGTTTTAATTGGATTATTTTTTTTCTTGATATCAATGTTTTTGATTTCTTTATATATTTTGTATATTAGTCTTCTATTGGATGTTGGTAAAATTATTTTTTTTCTGTAGGCTTCACTTTGTCCATATGAGAGTATCCTTCACCACACAGAAGCTTTTCAGTTTCATGAGGTCCCGTTTATTAATTGTTGATCTTAGTGACTTTTTGAATGGTGTTCATTTCAGAAAGTCTTTTCCTGTGTCAATGAATTCAAGGCTGTCTCCCACTTTCTTTTTTTTATCAGGTTAAGTGTATCTGGTTTTATGTCAAGGTCTTTGATCAATTTGGAGTTGAGTTCTGTGCAGGATGATAGACATGGATCTATTTGGATTCTTCTCCAATGCCACCAGCCACCCAGTCTGACCAGAACCATTTGTTGAGGATAGCTTTGTTTTTCTAGTTCATGTTCCTGACTTCTTTATCAAAAATCAAGTGTCCATATGTGTGTGGATTTATGTCTGATCATCTGTGAAATTCCATGGTCAACATGTCTGTTTTTGTGCCGATGCCGTGTTATTTTTATTACTCTAGCTCCATGGTACAGTTTGAGGCCAGGGAAGATGATGCCTCCTGGAGTCCTCATGTTACTCAGGATGTTTCAGTCCTGAAAATCTTCAGCTCAGGGCAGGAGAGGTGACTCAGCAGCTAAGGGTTCAGTCTGCTCTTGCAGAGGATCCAGATTTGGTTCTTGGAACTCACAAGGATGCCCATAGCTGTCCGTAACTCCAGCTTCACAGGGTCCAAAGCCCTCTTCTTGCCTCTGGGGACACTGTACACACATAATACATTTACGTACACACACATGCACACACACACACACACACACACACACAAACTCAAACACACGTTTTAATATTAAAAAAATCTTAATCACATGAACGCTTCCTAAATATTGGCTAGTTGATATAAACCGTGGCAAAGCACCTTGTGCTAATATGTACATGATCTAGGAGACAGGACCCAAATAAAACATTTATACAGAAATAAAACAAACTGAGAGAAAAGGGAAACTGAATTGTTTCAAGTACCTATGAGTTAATTCCCTGAGTCACCAGGTGATCCTGCTCTTTGTTTGTTTGTTAATTTGGGCCCAAATCCAAACAGGTGGATTCCCACAGTGCAGTGCTGAACCAGAGCAGGGGGAGAGCCATGCTGGGTGACCACAGGCTCAGCTCCTGACAGCCCGGTCTTTCTACTGTTTGTTACACTAGGTGGGCCAGACTGTGAACTACACTTACCTGGGAATCCGCCATTAGCCATCTGCTTAGTCTGTACCTGAGCTACAAAGGCTCCCTGACAGTTTTCTGTCCCTGTCTGAGTAAGCATTTGCCACCTTTCTGCATACACACAGTGGTTCCCTTTGTTCTGACACATCTGTCACACCCTGCCACACGGAGGAACATTTTTTGAGACTGTGTAGGAATAAGGAAACAGAGGAAATCAGCACTATAGAGAGGAACAGAATGTTCTAGAAGTACCTTAAAGAACCAAGGCTGTTAATAGCCCTCAAAATAAATGGCCATCCTTTGATTGGAAGAGGTACTTCTGAAGGAGCTTCTTCAGAAAACCAAGAGGAGAACATGATGAAGTGGAGACAAACTCAGACAGTCTGCCAGCTGTTTTTTTCTTAGTAAAGAAATCAGAATTATCACACTATCACATGTACCAGAAATTAAAAAGTTACTTCAAGGGGAAGATGGAAGAGCCTTTATAAAGTTAATTTTTGTTTGTTTTGTTTTAAGACAAGGGAAAGCCACGGAACTGGTTAAAAAACTGTGAGAGGAAACTCTTGGTTTGATTATAGTTGAAAGAACTGGAATTTATTCTGCAAACATATGTTGGATAGAGCATCACATGATCGTGACCTACCATCTACACCTGGCATCTTGTAGGTAGAGTGGGACCCAGGGGTCTCTCACACACACATACACACACACGCACACACACAGAGAGAGAGAGAGAGAGAGAAAGAGAGAGAGAGAGAGAGAGAAAGAGAGAGAGAGAGAGAGAGAGAGAGAGAGAAGCACCTGGACATGCAGGTTAGCCCCTTCCCACCAGAGTGGCTTGTAGTGCCTCTGTGTGCTGCCCCTCAGGCCTCACTGGCTAAGCCTCTGGTGTGCTGCCCTTTGGGCCTCTGATAGTCCACTGTGTACTCTCTTGGAAGAGAGTCATACAACTGCTCCCTTTTGTGAATGAGAAAACTGAAGGTCAAAGATCTTTAGAGACCAGGAAGAGCCTCATTTGTGCTTCCACTATTGGCTGCCCTTCCCAGAACACGACAACCTCAGTGGGATTGCCCATCTTCAAGCTGCTTTTGAATGCTACATTTAGGTCAGTCCTTGGGTAACCCCAAGACTCAAGTGATATTCCCCACGACTTCCCGATTCCTATTGTGAACACAAGTGTGTCAGATAATGGGGACCTTGGCACTGCTCTACAGTACTTCATCCTTGGGTTGTTTCCTGTCATTAGTTTGGATCAAGGTCCTTGTCAGCTAAGACATGGCATAGCTTAAATTGCAAGTTGTGGGCAGATATTCACAGTATTTAAATTCCTAGGGAAAGAACATGTCTACCTGAGTGGCTGCCCCACTTCCTTGCATCAGATCAGGCTATGTCTGGGCTCTTGTCTTGCTGTGAAGACAATCCAAGTGTGTGTATACATGAGGCATTGCCCACCTGGCAAAGGCACCTCTAACCGATGTTGCATTTTGGGTCTTTGTTGATGGGGCAATGTGAAATCAAGGAGGCAAGTGATCAGTAGACACTCTGTCCCAAAGCCTTGCTGGGAATCCATTGTTTACCAGTTTTGTGGGTCTTCAGCTAGCTGTTTTGAGGATGGATGCCAAACAGAAGCATAGTGGCCAGGAGTCTTCAGCAGATTACAGGACAATAGCCAAAAAGAAAATAGAAACAGTTTTCTAAGAATGTTTTGGTGTATAAAATAAGGAACCAGCTATATAGATGGAAAAGAAAAAGTACATTTATTTTATGTTGACTAGGAGAGTCAAAAGACTTTCTTTTATGTATTAAATTTATTTTCAAATTATTTTTATTTTAAGTATATGTGTATTTTGCCTACATGTATGTCTGTATACCATGTTCATGCCTTGTGCCTGTGGAGGCAAGAAGAGGGTGTCAGATCTCTTGAAACTGGAGCTACAGATGGTGACCTATAATGTGGGTGTTGGTAATCAAACCCAGGTCCTGTGGAAGAGCAACCAGTGCTCTTAGTCATGGAGACATCTCCGTAGCCCCAGGCTTTCTTTTCAAAGATGAATTTTTATTTTGAGTTATGTGTACATGTGCATGCATCTGTGAGGTCTTATGCACCTGAGAACAATGCCTGCAGAGCCCAGGAGAGACGTCAGGTCCTCCGGAGCAGGACTTACAGGTATGTAGAGACCTACATGGTGTTAGGAACCAAACTCCAGGGCTGTATAAGAACAATCTGCACTCTTAACCCCTAAGCCATCTCTCCAGTCCCAGACAGCAGATTCTAAACCAAGTGCACGACAAACACAAAGAACACATAAAAACAAACATGCGTATGAAAGAGAAAGCAAAAGACAAAAAGCTACGTGCGTAACTAACTCTACAGTCTACGCCCAAGCTCTATAAGCTCAGCACTGGGTTCTAGCTAAGAAGAACAAGGTGAAGGCACAGCTTACACCCAGCAAGCATGCCGCAGCTAGGGCCACAGGAAGAAGGAAGATTTAGGTTCTGTCTGCTGCCAGTTTCTTAAAGAGCTGTCTTGCCGGAGAGGGAATGGTGGGGAGGGGCAGCTTTAATCCCACCACTTGGGAGGCAGAGGCAGGTGAATCTCTAAATTCGAGGCCAGCCTGGTGTATAGAGTGAGTTCCAGAGCAGCCAGGCCTGTTACATGTGTTGCAGAGAGGACCCCGTCTGAGGGAAGAGGGAGTGAGAGCTGTCTTGGCTGTTGGATCCACTCCCATGCTTTCATGCTATGGTATGCTGTTGAAATTATTCTGTTTTTATCAGGGATGGGTGGTATTACTCTCTTGAATGAAATTGAAATTTATGCCCTGGCAATGCTGAAACATGCATGGGCAGCCCATATATGGTGGTTCTGTTGAACTTGCCTGTATTGGGTTTCATGGTGTAAGTTGATGAGGACGACTGATCAGGTATCTTCCTCAAGAGGGCACCAGATCTCATTAGAGATGGTTGTGAGCCACCGTGTGGTTGCTGGGAATTGAACTCAGGACCTTTGAAAGCACAGGCAGAGCTCTTAACAACTGTGCCTAATATGTAAATTACTGAGAGGAGTTAGACGACCTGATTGGCAAACAGGTAAGGAGAGGGGCCGTGAGCAGATAATAAAAGGGGAGAATTTCCAAGATGGCTGACTTCTTCCTTGCCCTCCTGACTTGAGACAGAAGATAGGCAGCTTAAAGCAAAGGCCTTGTGGGCTTTTGTCCCCAGCCACCAAGCAAGTCCCCTGGCTCAACAAGCTTAAGGACGTGTCACACAACAATTGCTGGCCAATCAATCATCCTGTCTTTAAGCTGCCCAACCTGAATTTAAATGTCCAGAGACATTTAAACCCCCAGCCCCCAAGAAGGAACTGAAATTGTTGGCTTTCTGGGTGCCCCCATCTGCTTTGCAGAGGGTCTTTTTCTCTGTGTGTCTGCTACATGTGTGTGTTTATCACCCACGACAAACACCTTTCTTCAACTGCTGATTCTGTCTGCGGTGTCTGAGATTTCTCCTCTACTACCCGTTGTGAACTTTCCTGGCTTTCGGTTCTTTAAGTGGCAGCGAGAGCAAACCTGATGGAGACCCCTAGACTGCATCACTATCAGAGGAATGCGTGCAGGGTATAGAATTGTCACATTTCCAGATTTCCACTGAGACTGAAACGTGTCCTCTGTGGGTGAACTATGCTTTACTCTCACTGGGGCCGCTCTGTAGCCATCCAGGCTTAAGGAGTGACAGTCACTCAAGGGAAACAGGGAAGCAATCAATTCTGCAGGCAGTGAGCCTAGATGGCCACCAGGGGGCAATAAAGGACCAAACTGGAACTGTGGTTAAGCCTCTGGACTAGGAAGGCGGAAATTCACATCAACCAGGGGAGGATGACCCAGGAAAAAGATCTCCTCCAGGTTCCAACGGCTGAAAAACCAGGAGAGAAAGTTGCCCAGAGTCAGCCCTCTCCAAACCCTCACGCTTGTGGATATGCCTCCAGTCATCTCCGAGAGACCTGGGACCTTTCCTTGAAGGCTGATGCTGAAGCAAGGATCTGCCCTACGTACAGAGAGCCCTGGCAACACCGCAGCTAGCACTGTGAAGAAGGAATAGCACACTCTGTAGGGGCTTGGAAGTTTTAGAGAAACACCCTATAGCAAGGCACCCATGGGCCCAATCAAGCTTGGCTCCACTAGCCTCTCATGCTAAATAAAGCCCAACCCTCCCCAGGGCTCCAAGGAACCTGACAGACAGGCCCTGCCCCCATTCTGCTTCCTGTCCCATTCCTGTCTAGCCCTGCATGGAGCTGCGGGCTCTCTGCTTCCTTTGGTGATACAGTGTGCTACAGCTATGTCTTTATGGAGGGAGGGAGGAGTTTCCAGAGACTCTCCAGAAGATGGAAGGTGAGCGGGCCTCCCACAGAGTTTATGCAAACAGCCACAAATGCTGGGCAAGGGGAGAAGGCAGTGAGGTCACCAGCAAGGTGCTGTGGGGTCTCCAGTGATGCACTCCAATGATTCAGCTTTCATCAACTATACTCCCGTGACTGGCACAGCTCTGAGCAACCCAAACAGACCAACTGCTCCACCAATCAGACTTGGGTGCCATCCTTCCTCTGGTCGTCATCATCTTTAGATGATTTGGCATTAGAGACCAGCCCTAGTTACCTGCTGTCAGTTCTAGGCCTGGTGTTCCCAGGTTCTCCCTGTCTCCTTCAAGAATGAATAGGCTGCACGGATTACAAAGGAGCTAGAATGTTCTATTCAAAGGAAAACAATAGTATGAATTAGAGAAGGATACGTTATCAAGATTGACAGCAACCACGCAACTGAAGGTACACAAGGGTCCAGGATATTGATTGGAGCTTTTATCAGCAGGGACTAAGCGGGGGGGGGGGGGGGGGCGGGGCTCTACACTATACTACATTAACTATACTAAGGTTATAGTTTGAGGTTAAGGTTTGGGTATTTTTCTATTTTGATTGACAGATTATTATGTAACCATTTCCCACTGTGTGTGTGTCTTCCCATAATGCACCTGTTAATCATATGCATAATCAATTATATGCTAGGTATGGTAAATAGGGGATGGTAAGTTTGCCTGACTGCACATGTACCCCAAACCAGTTCAAGCTTGATTGGCCTTTTTACTCTCCAACCTGGCATTATCTGAAGACACACACACAGACTCATCTAGGTTGGGTGGTTGCTAAGGGGAAGAGAGCTCTACTCTGTTGCCCAGGGTGGGATGCATGTGACTCAATGCAAGCAGAGTCCTAGGCTGCTAACCTATTCTCTACACTTGCCTCCCTCCATTTGTTGATGTCTCCCCAAGAAAAGTTAAACAGTATATGGAAACGTCACTCCAGTGATGTCACTATTCCCAACCTCAGAGAAATGTCTAGGTTTGATCAGAGAGCTGTCCTGGGGCGGTAAATGTTGATGGAGGGACAGCTCATTGATCTTCTTTTGGTTCCTGAGGCCTAAACTTGACTAGAGGTGGGGAAGAGCCGATCTTCCCATGGTGCTCAAAGTCACCTGACTGGTTAGCATCACAAGCTTTGACAGTGATTTATGGAGGTCAAGCAGGACTTGGAAAACTCTAGGACTGGTCCCGATGGCGAGCTCCATGGGGTTTCTTATCTCTGGGGTCTGGGAAGCAGCCTTTGCTGGACACCTGCAGAGCGTCCTGACAAGTTGCAGTGGCTCTATTGGCACCCCAGCAAGGAGCTGCTGGGATGTTGGGGCCCCCACCCTGGACCTGGCAGATCTGTGTGGTTATCCTCTGTGACAGAAAAGGAAGCCACCCTGGTGGGGCCTGTACCCCTCTGCCTCTGCTCCTTCTTCCAGGGCCTCCCCCAACTCTTCTCTGACCTTGCTAAGCAGAGTTCTCCCTTCTGCCCAGTTCTATTTAGTTGACCTTGCATGGCTCTTCCTGCCACATCCTGTCTCTGCTCCTACCCCCACCCCAGCCACCCCAAAGATGCTCCCTGAGCCTTATCTGGGCTTGGTTCCTTTCCACCAGACTAATCAGCAGTGACACCTTTCCATGGCAGGGAGCCACTGGGGCACAGAGAAATTATTTCCATTCATCGTTAAGTTACCTTAACAAATGTTTACAGAGCATCCAGTACATGCCAGGCTCCGAGCTGCTGTCAGGCAACCCAAGAGACAGGATTCTAACTCTTACAGCTGACAATCTAGCAGTGATGGATGGCGAGAAACATTATTAAAAACAAGGAAAGGCGAGATGCAGTTTCAAACTGTTTTCAGCATAAGCAGGAATTGACAGTCACCCTGGAACCTGAGAGAAGAAGGTGCCTGGTAGTCGGAGTCCTGAGGGCTTCTCATCCCTCGGAACCCGGCTTCTATGTGTGAGCGGATACAGCAAGTGCAAAGGCCCTGGGGTAAAACGAGGTCACTTTTCAGGCCACTAACGGGTAAACAGTTTGAGTACAAGAGTGAGGCAGGAGATGAAATTTTGAACTTGACGTATCCAAGTTACACTGATGTCTCCACGAAACCCGCCACATTGCTGTCTTCACCCAAAGGCTCCATTCTCCCACCACTCAGGGCCCCAGCCTTGCAGTTAGCACTGACCCTCTCCTGTGCTCCTCAGCCAGCCTTGGCAAGTCCAGTCAGCTCCACTGTCCTTTGGGGTCAGACTGCTTTCCCCACCTTCATGGTAGCCATCCTAGCCCAAAGCCCACTCCACCCTCTTCACCTGTGAAGACATGCCAGCTCACGCGGCTGTTGTGGTCAAACTCAAATGGTCCCCACCTTCTTCTGAGGACAGCTCAAGTGCATCCTGTGACCCCGAAGTCCTCACCTGCTTGGACTCTCCTGCACACCCTTCCCTCACCCTGCTGTGTGTTGAGTACACTCTCTCCTCAAGGCCTTTGCCCTTGGTCCTCTCCTGCCACCTTCCCTGGCACACACACTCTGTGCGTCCTCCAAATCCTTTCTGTCTACGGAAAGCCATGTTGATAAGAGACCCTGCTGTGGGACAATGGTTTTACCCTATAAACATTTGTTTCTTGTACTTGTTTAATAAAATGCTGATTGGCCGGTAGCCAGGCAGGAAGTATAGGTGGGGCAATGAGAACAGGAGAATTCTGGGAAGAGGACTCAGCAGTCTGCAGTCGTAATCCAGACACAGAGTAAGCAAGATGTGACTGCTTTGCCAAAAAAGGTACTGAGTCACGTGGCTAACATAGACAAGAATCATGGGCTAATATAAGTTATAAGAATTAGCTAATAAGAAGCCTGAGCTAATGGGACAATCAGTTTATAAGTAATATAGACCTCTGTGTGATTCTTTGGGACTTAACAGCTGCAGGACCGGGTGGGACAGAAAACCTCAGTCAACAAGACCCCTCTCCGCCTGGCTCCCTGCTCCTCTCCTTATCTACACGGGACACTTCCTATTTCTATCCATAGCCATGTGACAGGTATTTGTCACCATCTACTCTGTTCTGTTTGCTGCTATGTCACCAGCACCTGGCTCTGTGGTGCCTGGAGTGTGGGGGCCAGCCAGCTAAGAAGATCACAGCTTGAGTTAAGGAGCTCAGAGCTTTAGTAGTCCAGAAGCGGAAGAGCCACTGAAAGCTTCTAGTGATGAGCTGAGATTTGCTTTGCAGTTTGTGTCCAGGATGGATGTGGTGCAGAGGATGGTGGGAGCCCAGGGGCCACGGCTGGAAGGAAAACGGTGTGCAGGCTGCTAATATCCTTGAGTGACTTATCCAGGGAGAAGCTGGTGACCAGGGCCAGAGGACTCCTTGTGACTGACCCTCAGATCAGTAGAGCGCTGAGAAGAGACCACTGTGCTGACTCTTGAGCAGAGGCAGGAGTAGGGCTGCATGTGTTTACTTCTTGAAGATGAGAGTCTGAAATGAGCTATCCATACACCTCCCTGCAGCAAAGATAAGAGCTCTTGGCCAGTCCCACCCCTCACACTCACACACTCTCCAGGCATCTAGTGCTGAGGCAGGATGGACTCTAGAAGGGATGCTGAGACCAGGCATGGAGTGGGAAGTTTCTACCAAAAAGGAATTCCTGTGGCAGGAAGTGGGGCAGAAGCAAGGCTATGGGAGGAGGAACTGAACCACAATGGAAGGGTAGCAGAGAATTCCACATCCAGATCTACAGGAGTAGGAGGAGAGAGGGACACTGGGCCAGGCTTGAGTTTCTGAAACCTCAAAGCCCAGCCACCTCAAGTTCCTCCCACAAGGCCACCTCTACTCCCACAAGGCCACCTCTACTCCAGCAAGGCCACACACTCCCTATGGGACTATAGGGACCACTTTCATTCAAACCGCCACACTGACGAAGGTGGAGATAGGTTAGTGGCTCTCTCCAGCTAAGACCAGTCCCAGAGAAGTACACCAATAGCTGGATGTTATCATTAGAGATACTAGTCAATGCCTGGGCCTTGGTAACCCCAACATCTAGACTACACTGCCTATCAGTCCTCAGTAAGTATATCAGACACGAAAAAAAAAAAAAACCAGAAAGATTTGTTGAATATGGCCACTTTGGGGAAAGAAACAGAGAGGTCCAGGGTCTGTACACTCCCTTAGGCTGTGAGGTTTAGTTGAAATTGAAGTCAAGAGGCATGCACAACCAAGCATTTCTCCTAAAGTAAGGCTCTGCCCATCACTGGCCATCATTGTCGTGGCTCAAGGCTCTCCCACATACTTGTCTGGCAAGTTATCAGAACCGTGTGAAATCTCTTTCTGGAGGCCAGTCCTCCAGGGGATGGCACCAGCCTTTTCTTTCTACCAGTGTGAGGGAATTCCAATTCCTTGGGAACTATTGTCTCAGTTGTCAGACAGCCAAAGGCAGGGGACCAAATGTCTTTGCAAAAAGCCTTCACTTCCCAACAGCCAGGGGCAAATGCTTTCTTTGGAGGAATTTATCAAGATCTGGCTCCCAGGGACTTCCTGTTCCTCCTAGGTCTGGGAGCCATCTTGTCTAAATACACTCCTGGCCTCGGATGGCAGCATCCCTGTAAGCTGCAGAGAAGATATTCAGTGAACCTGCACGTGAGACACTGGCCAGGCCAGACAACCTCACAGCCATGCCAGCATCTGCTGTGTTGGGGAGGTGAGCTTTGTGGCCATCCTGACTGGTACCCCACCTTGTTTTGGCCACAAGCCAAAGTCCCATCAGAAGAAACAAGCTTCCTGAGTTCTGTACTTGTGCCTGTTGGCCAGCAGGCATTTGTGAATGGGTGAACACCCTATCTATGCCTCTGTTGCTCATATGCCAAAGTAGCTGTGAGCTTCTGAGGTAGGGGTTGCTACTCACACCTGTAGAGGTATTTTCACAATTTTAGCACTTATAGGAAGCTAATTTATCTGACCATGACCACCAGTCTATGAAAGATGCTGGTTTTATGGCTGAATGCAAAGATGAAGCTCACCCTAACACACCAGGGTCTCCATGTCACCCTGAGAGCCCACTCATCACACCCTCTGGAGTAAGTACCAACTTCCCTTGACCTCAGTCCCTTTTTCTGGAATTTCTGAGCTGGATTACTGATTATGGGGTTGCGTGGGGGTTGAAGCATTTGCCAGAGCTCCCTGGTTTGGTGGCTAGCCAGTGCAGCTTGGCACACCCGCCTGAGTTTCTCCCTGTCCTTCGCCTGCACCTGTGAAGAGTTGGTATTCTTCCTCTGAAACTCCCAAGAACAAAGTAATATTGTTGCTTTTCTTGCTGCTGCAATCAAATAGAGGACAGGAAGCATTCAAGGGAGAATGGCTTCCTCTGGCTTGCAGTTTTAAGGGATACAGTCCCTTGTGTTGGAGAGACCACAGCAGGAGGCCAGGTGGTCAGAGTGCAATGGTCAGGTAGTCAGGAAGCAGACTGTAAAAAGGAAGTGAGGCTGGGCATAAAACCCCAAGGCCCACTGCCAGTCGGTCGCCCACTTCCTGCAGCAAACTCCACCTCCTCAAAGTTCCACAAATTTCCAAGCCAGCAACACCAGCTGGACACAGGTCTTTCAAACAAGAGCATGCGAGGGACACTTCACTTCAGACCTCAGTGGAAACCGAGCTTTGGTGAGACTTTAGCAAGACTCCAGGTTTGGACATTTCAGCAAATCGCCTAAGCTGTCTGCTCGGCTCCAGGAAGCCTGGTAAACACAATACCTACCTTCTCTGTATCTAGCAAGCCCTGGAGCTCAACCTTTATTTGGCATTGAGAAGCCTATGTAACTTCTGGGAGCTTGGCTTTCCCCATCTGTGATGATGCTCTTCTCTCAGGTCAGAGGAGGCAGCTGTTGAGTAGTGTGTGCAGTTCCTTCCTCGTGCCAAGAAGTGCTCAGTCCCGGTGTCTGCTTCAGCTAGCTCTGGGAACTTGCATGCAGTGTAGTGAAACAGAAGGTCCTGCCATCTGAGGTACTAGATTGCTAGATCGTGGCTGGGGAGGCTAGCAGGACAGTAGACACCTACCTGAGTGAACAACTCCATGCCCCAAGAGAAACTGTGACAGAACAGGAACTCTTGAAGAGTGAACCAAGTGGCAGTCAAGCTTCTCTCTACCCTTTCCCCTTTGTGTCTCCACTGCCCTCACTGCAGCTAAGACTGGGAACAAGCAGAGACCGCCACCATGACCTTCATGTGCGGAGAGTTTGGCTGCATCACAAACACAAAGGAAGAAGCACCTGGAGGGCTATAGCAGGCAAGAAAGGGAAGGGAATTGAAACACATGAACTACTGAGCCCAACTAGAGATGGGAGCCACACCTGTCTGTCTGCTGTAGCATCTAAGATAGGGCTGGACTATAGGAGGTGTTCAGTCTGGGAAGGGTGGGAGGTGATGGAGTATCTACACCCACCCTGGATGAACTGCAGGCAAGGAGAATGACGGCTGTGTCAGGGGACAGCTCCAGTTCAAGGTGACGTTTTCTTCTGGCCTCTTGTGTGCTTTCTGATGATGTCAACCCACTGATATCTGTAAAATGGCTGGCACTTGGTATTATTGTCATCAGAACTCTGCCATCATCACCACCACCACCATTGTTTGTCTTTGCATGGGTGGTGGAGGACTGAGGAGCTTCCTGGTCCGGCTGCTCTCTCAGTGCCATCCTACCCTATCTGTGCCCACTGTTTTTGGTTCTCTCAAAGGCCAGAAGATCTAAGAGAGAATAGTGTGCTGGGCAGCATGGGAAATTGTTCAAAGTCCACCAAGGACATCCTGGAGATGGGACAGAGGCAGGTAGTGACAAAATCACCTTGATGTTGGCCCTCACCCTTCGGTCTTCTCCTCAGCAGCAGTCAGGTCTTCATCCTTGGGTCATTGTGTTGGCACCCAGCATTCTTCCATGACAGAGGATGCAGGACGAAGGTGCCATCCTGAAGGCAGAGAACAGTCCTCTCCAATGAAACCTAATTGGCCATGCCTGGATTCTGTACTTCCAAGCTCCAGGAACGGTGAGAAAACAAATGCTTCTCCCATCCCGTGTATTTTGTTATAGCAGCTACAAACAGACAGTATCTAAAACACCATGTAGCACACTGGAGAGACACTGGGAAGCCTGGATCTAACATCCACCTGGGATTCCACAGAGGGTACCTGGGGGCATCAGTACCAGCTGTGGGTGGCACAATTTGTTGGGGACTCTGGACGCATATCCAGCCTTCATAGTCTCTGCCAGAGTTTCTTGTGAGTCTTGTCTTCATGATGGATGGGACACACTGCAAACTATGGGGGAAGACTACAGAGGAATGGGTGTTTCTTTTTTTTGTGGTTTTTCGAGACAGGCTTTCTCTGTGGCTTTGGAGACTGTCCTGGAACTAGCTCTTGTAGACCAGGCTGGCCTCAAACTCACAGAGATCCGCCTGCCTCTGCCTCCCAAGTGCTGGGATTAAAGGCGTGCGCCACCACTGCCTGGCTGAGGAATGGGTGTTTCTAACTTCTCTCACGCCATATCTCCTTAGCACAGCCCAAGGCCAGCACACCTCAGCTTTTTTTCTGTTGTATGGGGTGAGTTTAAATTCAGAAGGAGGACTTTCTAACTGAACCATATGTCAATCAACTGCCTCTGACTTCCAGACCAGGAGGCACTTTGGTGATGGGAGAGGTCTCTAGGGACTGATGGTGTCTTATTACTTATACAATAGAATCTAACCAAACAATTCACATAATTACTACTGTTGTCTAGGTACTGGGGTTACAATGTCTAACATTTTTGTTCTCTCAGCACTTGGATTCTAAATTGTTTTTGAGGACTTTTAAAATCCAAAGCATTAAGATTTACTTTTTCTATTTTGATGTGTGTGGTATGTATGCATTTGTGTGCACAGGCATGCTCAGGTGAATTTGCTCATATGTACATGGGTAAAGGCTAGTGTTGATGTTGAGCCTTATCTTAGTTACTTTTCTATTGCTATGACAAAATCCATGATCAAGGCAATTTGTTTAAGAAGGCATTTAATTGGGTGTGCGGTTTCTGAGGGTGAGAGTCTAAAATGGCAGAGAAAAGACATGGTAACAGGAGCAACTGGGAGTTCCCATATTGTCCTGAAAACAGGAGACAGAGAGCACACTAGGAACGGCAGCAGTCTTTTGAAACCTCAAAGCCTGCCCCCAGTGATACACTTTCCCTAACAAGGCCACACCTCCCAATCCTTCCCAAACAGTTCCAACTGGGGACCAATAGGGAGCATCCTCATCCAAACTATAACATCTGAGCCCATGGGGAGCATCCTCATCCAAACGACCACAGCTGTCTTTCTCTATTTCTCCACCTCTTTAAGATAATTTGAGCAGGGTTTCTCATGGAACCTGGAACTTTCTGTTTCATCTAGGCTGTCTGGTCAGTAAGTCCCCAGGATCCTCCTGTCTCCACTCCACAGTGTTGAGGTTACAGATGTGGACCACAACAGGCTTTGACATGGATGCTCAGGTTCCAAACACAGGCCCTCATTCTTATCCAGCAAGCATTTAACCCACTCAGCTGCCTCCCCAGCTCCCCGTCTTATTTTTCTACAAATGTCTCTGTCATCTGTTTTATGAGTTGCTTTGCTTATTTGTTTTTATTCTTTTAACTGTGTTTGATTGAAATGAACACTATGATCACCAGCAGAGTTTACATTTTGGTCTAAAGAGCTAGAATCTTTCCTGTTTATCATCTCCCAGGTTCTCCCTCATTCTCTTGCTGTGTCCCATGTGTGGTAGAAGATAATGAAAGATAACTTTCTAGAAAGTTCTGGATTTTCACAAGCTTATTTGCTTTTCAAATTTTCTGAAATAGCATACATGCAAAGTGCTGCTTGTTTCTGAGCATGGCTCTGAGAGAAAAACATTGCATTGTTTCAGTGAATCTTGCCCAGGCCCATTATCCATCCACACTAGTGTGACCCACTTGGAGGTTTTGGATGAAAGGCTGAGGAATTATTCCAGGGGAGCTTTGGAGGCTCTCAGCACACACTCTCCTATTGCTCTCTTTGAGTGTTCTTCAGGGCCGTGTTATGATTACACCAGAGGAGTAGAGGGACAATATAGTTCAAAACATTCTCCTCAATGACCTCAGGATTGAAATCCATCTTCCCTCAAGAAACACTGGACACCATAAGGAACTGTTAAAAGAACCCATCACCTGGCATAAGCTTTAGAAGTAACAATGAAACCAGAGCTGGTCAGGTATCCATGACACACATTAGGGTGAGCATTAAGTCTGCCAACAGGGTTGATAGAGGGACAGTGCCCGTTTCCTGTGATGTTTCACCATGTGACTGAGCACAAAGTTTCCTCACACTACATCTAGCTGAGAGTCCCAAGGCTCTTCACACTGCATCCAGCTGAGCACCGAGGCTCTTCACACTGTAACCAGCTGAGCATCAAGGCTCTTCACACTGCAGCCAGCTGAGCGCCAAGGCTCTCCACACTGCAACCAGCTGAGTGCCGAGGCTCTTCACACTGCAGCCAGCTGAGCGCCGAGGCTCTTCACACTGCAGCCAGCTGAGCGCCGA
>PVIU01000661.1:127076-140696 GCA_004026605.1 Ondatra zibethicus | reverse complement strand
CTCTTTACACTGCCTCTAGCTGAGCACGGAGGTTCTTCGCGCTGCAGCCAGCTGAGCGCTGAAGCTCTTTGTGCTGCAGCCAGCTGCTGCACCTTCCATTGTCAGTGTTTGTGCCACTCTCACTATAAAGGTTTTGTGAGTTCATGGTCCATAGCTTCATTCTTCTTCACCCTCAGAGTTCTGACCATCCTGATTCCACCTCTTCTTCCACTGCTGTCAAGAGCCATGATGTGAATGTGGTTGGCCTGCTCCTGTCTGGGATGTTCTAGGGCAGTGGTCCCCAACCTGTGGGCCACTACCCCTTTGGGAGGGTTGAAGAACCCTTTCACAGAGGTCACATGTAAGAGATCCTGTGCATCAGATATTTGCATTGTGATTCATAACAATAGAAAATTACAGTTATGGAGTAGCAACTAAATAATTTTATGGTTGGGGTCTCCACAAAGTGAGGAGCTCTGTATTAAAGCATTAGTAAGGTTGAGAACCACTGCTCTAGGAAAGTAAGCCCAGAGACAATGGTGTGCTGGTTTGAATAAGAATGGCTCCCATAGTCTCAAATATTTGAATGATTGGTCACTGTGGAGTAAAAGTGAGAGGATTGGAAAGTTTAGGAGGTATGGCCTTGTTGGTGGAGGTGTGTCACTGGGAGTGGGCTTTGAGGTTTCAGAAACTAGACCAGGCCTGGTCTTTGTTTCTCTCTCAGTCTTTCTTTCTCTCCCTGATGCCTATGATCAGGATGTAGCTCTCAGCTCCAGGGCCATACCTACCTGCATGCCTCCATCCTCCCCACTAAGATGATAATGCACTAGCCATCTGAAACTACAGACAAGACCCCATTTAAATAAGTGCTGCCATGGTCATGTGTCCCTTCACAGAGATAGAGCACTGACTAAGACACATGGGAAAGCATGCTTCTCTGCCATGTGTTCCATGCCATGGTATTTGATCTCACCACAGGGCCACAGTACATAGTCACACGTTACCATGACTAAAGCCACTGAAACCATGGAGCAAAACCAATCTTTCTTTTCTCAAGTTATTGTAATGTGACAGCAGAGTGCCACAAATGGCATGCTCTCTGTTTTAGTGTCTCATTCTCCACACCCCCATACACACCTGACTCTGCCCCCATTCCCACTAGAAGATCTAACCAAGCAACAGAGAGCAGGAACACTAGGCAGGAGGTTAGCTCCAGGAAGGACCAACCAACAGGCCCCCAAAGTAGGACGTAAAGAACAATGGGTGGGCTAGCCAAGGCCATGAATCAGGTTATAAAGATAATGGTGGTATCAATTAGCAGTCAGGATATAAGACTGTGGTGGTGACTGACTCTGGTTTGGGCCAGTTCAGGGCCCCAAAGACAGATATAAGGGGCAGTGGGTGACAGTGGTCAGAAGGAAACCAGTGATTCCCTCTCAGGGGAGCATTAGCAGGCCACCGTTAGTTACCTAGTAAACTTCTCAAATTTGGAATACTTAAACTCCTATGTGTATATGCTATTCTATAACTTATATATCTTCTTATACAGATTTAATTGTGGGTAAAAATGGGCTTCTGAGGAAATCTCTCCCCTTTCCTAGAAGTGTCTGCCAAGAGGAAGCTCAGAGCAGGGGAAACCTAAGCTTCTCAGAGCAAGGCATTGCTTTTCCTGGTTCACTGTGTTTCCTCAAGTGTAACATGAGGGCCTGCTTGTCGGGGTTTCTGTCCTGCCCAGTTCCCGCAGCTGTTTAGCCCCAAAGAAATCACACAGAGAGGTCTATATTAGGTTATAAACTGATTGACCCATTAGCTCAGGCTTCGTGTTAGCTCTTATAACATATATTAACCTATTATCCTTACCTATGTTAGCCACATGGCTCAGTACCTTTTTCAGCGGGGCAGGTCACATCCTGCTTCTTTGGTGGTCTGGGCAGGACAGAAACCCTGACAAGCAGGCCCTCATGTTACAGAGTGGCACCCATGTGTATAACTGCATCCACAGAAAGCCTGAAAAAGCTTGGGAACAATAGAGTAAAGCATGTTTTCTTGGTAGCAGCAATTTCTCGGGTCTGCTCTGATTGCTAGAGGTAAGCGCTCTCATCTAAGAGAGGCTTCCTGACTCAGCTTTGGCTGTAAAGCCTTGCAGCTCTTTTAAGAGGTCCTGCCACGAAACACTTAAATAGTATTGAGAAAAAGCTGGCAGCATGCTTTTTGGTTTTTAGCAATAGCAGGAAAAAAGCTGTGCCACTTTAAAATGCCAGCTTTCTGGGCCGTCCTGACAGGGCAAACTCTCTTTCAGGCAGGCAGTCTGACTACAGAGCATTTGAGTGTTGTTTGTGGACAAACTGTTGCAGCTTGCTTGCTGGCAGGGACCTTGAAATGCCATAGAGTTGTGGCAATAAATATGCCTACTGCTGGTACCTCCACCATGAGACTGGAATTGCAGAAAGCTAAGGAATGGGCTGGATCCAGCTGTCAAAGCCACGGCTTTAATCCTACCCATATTGCTTGGTAAATTAAAGACTCATGTGGTCAGAAAAAGAGAGATACACAGTAAAGAGAAATTCAAAGATGAAGAAAACCTCTAAATGGTTTACAGTGTGTTAAAAATATATGCAGGCTTAAAAAATGTTAAAGCCCTTAAAATAAAAAAGAAAGAAAGAGAGTAGTTGGGTATGGTGGTATACACCTTTAATCCCAACACTTGGGAGACAGAGGTAGACTGACCTCTGTGACTTCAAGGTATGATAGCACACACCTGTAATCCCAATGCCTAGGAGGCAGAGAGAGACAGATCTCTGTGAGTTCAAGGTGTGGTAGCACACACCTTTAATCCCAGCACTGAGGAGGCAAAGACAGGCGGATCTCTGTGAGTTCAAGGATAGCCTGGTTTACAGAGGGAGTTTCAGGACAAAGATACACAGAGAACCTATCTCAAAAAGCCAAAAGTTAAAAGTAAAAATAAAAGAAATAGAGGTTAAAATAAAGCCACATAAATGTGGAAAACACACAGAGAATCTTGATACTGTATGTTTTTATGCTCTCTTTGAATTGTTTGAATGCTGAGGAAGGAGCAACAGCTGCTAAAAGATATTTGCTTATAAATGCTGCTGAATTAATTCAAGATAGGTATTTTGAAAATACCTTGACTTCAAAATTGAAGTCAAAAGATATGTTACTTTGGAGAAGAGATTTTGCTTTTGTTTCCACAGGAAATGAGAGGCTGTGGATTCATTCTGAGTTAAGAAAATTCAGGTTTGATCAAGGAAGACCACCTGAGAAATCTCCGGTAGGAACAGATGGCCCAGATGTCTGAGGTCTACATCCAGAACAGATTCAAGACTGCTGCCTGAGATGATCAAGACTCACAGGACACTCCAGTCAGGACTTGATCATAACTCTAAATTTTCTTTAGGTCCCCATAAGATTATCAGCGTCCCCAACCAGCCAGAAGTAGCCTGGAATACTACACCCACATTCCCAAAAAATGGACTATGGATATTTTCCTTTGTTTAAAAAAAAAGGAGGAAGTGGTGTGGGAGAATTGTCTGTATTCTGTCAGTTATATTTTAAATAAACGCTGATTGGCTGATAGCCAGGCAGGAAGTATAGGCGGGGAAAACAGACAGGAAGTAGAGGTGGGGCAATGAGAACAGGAGTATTCTGGGAAGAAGGAAGCTCTTTCCGCAGTCCTGCCCAGACCACAGAAGCAGCAGGATATGATCTGCCCCACTGAAAAAGGTACTGAGCCATGTGGCTAAAATAGATAAGAATAATGGATTAATATACATTATAAGAGCTAATATGAAGCCTGAGCTAATGGGCCAATCAGCTTATAACTTATGGAGACCTCTGTGTGATTGTCTTCGGGGCTAAACAGCTGTGGGAACTTACAGGACAGAAACCCCGACAAGCCTAGTCTTCATGTTACAGAAAAATTTTGCTTTATTGATATAAATTTAAGGTCAATTTTGTGTTATATATATGTATTTCTGATCTTGATTAAGGTATTATGATTATGTAGTTCATTTAAAAATATAATGTATAATTAGGAAATAAAGGTCATTAATGGATAATCATCAATAATAGTCAAGTTTGTAGTCATGTTAGTTAGATTTTCTTGATGTGCATAGCTATATTTCAGATAGGCATTCTTCATATCTTTCAAAGACTACATAATATGGTATTTAAGATGTTTTAATAACTTAGGGCTTTCCATGACAATGAGACACGTCTACTCCTGGCAACACCAATTTACTTCAAGAGGAAGATGGGCACCGAAGAGGCTCCTTATGGAGTTGGTTAGCCATTTGGGCAAGAAACTGCTCTTGCCTGGACTGTTGCATAAACTGGACACGAAGAACCTGCAGAGAGAGGACTGCTAAACTTGCCTAAAGGTGAGATGATCCTTCGATGTTCCTGCTTCATGAGAGAGTCTGTGAGACATTCTGCAGAACACAGAAGAAAGTGACTGAACTATCTTTAAAATTTCCTGCTTCATGGAAGTGTCTGTTGAATACTGTGGGCCTATAGGCTAAGATGGATGCCCCAAAGGTACAGAGGAACTTTGGGTGACTGTACAGTCAGTGAGATATCTCTGTCATTTCTAGAGTTTTGGGAGTTGCTTACTTCTCGTTTACTTAGGTAATATTAGATCCTTCTGGAGTCTTTGATGGAGTTGAAGAATAGATAGATAGTTATAATTTTCCTTTGTTATGATAAAAGATAAAATAGATATAAATATTGTAACTATAATTATTGCTTGATAACTGTTTTGTTATATGTAATTTTATTATGTTAAAGTGAAAGCCTTTCTTTTTTGTTTAAACAGAAAAGGGGAAATGGTATTTGTGTTGCTTTCATTGGTTGAATAAAGAAACTGCCTTGGCCTTTTGATAGGGAAGAGCTTAGGTAGGCATGGAAAAGAGAACTGAATTCTGGGAGGAAGAAGGCAGTGTGGCAGACGCCATGAAACTCC
Source organism: Ondatra zibethicus (assembly GCA_004026605.1). Lineage (NCBI taxonomy): Eukaryota > Metazoa > Chordata > Mammalia > Rodentia > Cricetidae > Ondatra > Ondatra zibethicus. The sequence goes on along the minus strand of PVIU01000661.1, from coordinate 135,739 downwards.
TGTCTGAGACTGATGCTGGTTAGGATCTTTCCCGGTAAGCCACAACTTCATGCTGAACACAGATTAATAGAAATGGGTTAGATCAAGATGTGAGAGTTGGCCAAGAAGAGGCTAGATATAATGGGCCAGGCAGTAATTTAATTAATACAATTTCTGTGTGGTTATTTTGGGGGTTAAGCTAGCTGGGCGGCGGGACGCTGCCCGCTCACCTCATTACTACACTCAAGAGTGTACTTCTGTTTCCTCGCTTATTCTAATTAAACAACCTTATAAAACAAGCATTTATTTATCTGTGTATGTGCATGTATGCATGAACTGTGGCGTGTATGTGGAGGCCGAGAACAACTTGCAAGAGTCAGTTCTCTCCTGGGATAGAACTCAGGTGGTCAGGCTTGTTCAGCAAGTGTCTTCACCTGCTGGGCTGTGTCCTTCCCCCTCCCCCACTCTCCCCACCCTGTCCCACCTAATTAAATTCTTGTCTGGCTGCTTGATCCACTGCTAGAACCAGTCTGAATCCTTCTCTTTCTGGATCATAAGTACCAAGACTGATGTTGGGGTCGAGATGGGAGTAATCCAGAGGCCTCAGGACAACATGGGCATTGGGCAGGGGATTTGTGTGTATGTGTGTGTGTGGGGGGGTGTCTAGCAACTTGACAAATGCCAGAAAAAGTTATCACTGGAAACTGGCTGTGTGGGACTCATTCCCAACCCCCTCAGAACCCTCCCTCTGGTTACTGCGTTACAGCCAGGCTCTGCTACCCCAGTGCATGGAATGCTGAGGAATTCCACATGTGGGCTGAATCTCACAGGAAGAAGCCGGGAAGGAAGCAGCAAAGCTGGGTCAGGTGTGGGGGACACAAGGATCCAGAAGACAGGGCTGGCTCAGCCAGGCACATCTGAGAGCTGGGAAGGAATAATGAGAACTACAGTTTAGAGACCAGGAAAGGGGACTTGGCACATTCCATTCTTCTAGTTCTTGTCAAAGTGTGACCTTGACGTCTCCTGGGTGTCACGGTTCCTCCTCCCTAGCCCTCTGGGAGAGAGCGGGAGGGAAGTCAGAAAGAAGGGGGTGCCCTCTGTAGACCTTATCTGTTCCTAAGGTCAACCCAAGGCATTTCCCAACAGAAGGCCCGGAGCTATTTTTTGAAATTGCACAGCAGTGCTGGGAGGTGCTGCCGTTCCTGGCAGCATCCTGAACTCAAGCAGGCTACTTTCTGGGACAGCGACACTTCAAATGTCATGCTAGATAGATGGAAGGAATCAAGCTGAGGCATGGCTCTGGGATGTCCCTTTACCCTGCTAAGCATGTCAGCAGCCTCATCTCAGGTATATAAACCAGGAACCCTGCCTTTCTGTTAGGTGTCTGCCCCACAACCCCATCTTAGCCTGTCCAAATACACAGGGTGCAGTGAAGATCAGATGATGTGATGTTCTAGAACTCTGGAACCCAGGACCTGGTCTCTGTGTCCTTTGTAGACACAACCTCCCATGGGCTGAATAACCTTTCCCAAATCACTTTTCTCAGAGGCAAAGTCATGATTCAGGGGCTCCGTTTAGCTTTTTACGCTTATATTTATGTAGCATTTTTGGCTCTGTCATGGTAGAGGAATAAAAGCATCCAAATATGAACCACAAAAGTAATGATTATAAAACCTTATCTAAGAAGAGATAGAAAATAGGAAGGCTTAGCTGGCTATCAACAAAGGTTCTTTCCAACTCTACGGATGCAGCCCACTGCTGTGGGATAATCCTTCTGTATGCTGTGAATATGTATTGCTCTCATTGGTTAATAAAGAAGCTGCTTTGGCCTATAGCAAGGCAGAATAAGGCCAGGAGGGAAAACCAAATGGAGATACAGGGAGAAAGAAGGGTGGAGTCGGGGACAGATGCAAACCAACCACTGGAGGAACAAGATGTGCTAGAGAACAGGTAAAGTCACCAAGCCATGTGGCAAAATGTAGATTAATAGAAAGGGGTTAATTTAAGTTGTAAGAGCTAGTTGATAAAAAACCTGAGCTATAGGATAAACATTTTGAAATTTATATAAGCTTTTGTGTGTTTATTTGGGTTCAGGTGGTCAGGACAAAAGCTCTGCCTCTGTTTACAGCCCACACCAGCAATAATATCAGGACCCTAAAGATTATGTAAATGGTTATAGCTTCTCTCCATGTACAAAATCCATGCAGGCTCCTGGGATGTCTGCAAGGTGACTATTCTTCCCTCATAACTTATAGATGACCCCTTTTCACTCTGAGGGGTCTTTAAGAAGATGACTGAAGGAGCAGGTGTTTGATAAAGCCACCATGAGCTGCTGGCGGAGTTCCATGATGTTACCAAATAGCCTGGTATTTCCCAACCTCAGGCAGAAGGGCTGAAGGAGGGCAGTTCTCAGCCTGCACATCCAAAGGGGTGTTGGCTCAACTAGCTACCATCCCACTTACCAAAGAAGGGATAAAATGCAGCCAGAACAGGCTTCTACAGTCCTGGAAGACACATCCTAGGCCTGACTAGGCTCCTGGGAATTTCAAAGACTGATTTCCAGTGTCATTCTAATGGCTTTCAAGAGTTCTAGAGAAGTTCCTGATCTAGGACACAGTGGTGGCCTTGGGAGAAGGGGAGAGAGTGAGGCAGAGACCGAGGCAGTGCCAGGGGTGGGGATGAGGTGGTGCTGGCTTGCCATTGTTGAGAGTCCGTGGTTCTTTGGGAGAACAAGATGCCTGTCCTCTGCCAAAGCAAGGCTTATGTGCCATGCTGGAGTCTCCAGTACTGTTCACTGGCACCAGTCTATTGGCTTCCGGGCATCTTTTGGAAGTAGAGGATGCTGTTTCTCCTGGCCTTGAAACACTCTCTCTAGACAGCTTTTCTCATTACACAGACAATGCTGCTTTGTCCACAGTTTTGTTCACAGAGTTTATCTTAGGTCACAGCACTCTGTGAACATTACAAATGACCCCATGCACACCAAGCACCATATCAGATGTTCTGTGTCAGACACTAAGGATAGATTAGCAGCATGGAACACATAACATGGCAAGAACTTCCTGTGTGCTAGCTATGCACCAAGCTTCGTCCTAAGCCCTGGATACTGAATCCTCACACCCATCCTTGGCAGGCTTAATATCGCCTCTGTTTTGCAGGTAAGAAAATAAAGTCAGAGATTGGTCAGCTTTTTTAAAATAACACAGCTACAAATTTCAGAGCCAGGCATTCTAACCGTGATGCTCAAATGATTACTTTATTGCTTTAGACCATGGAGGAGGGTACGCCTGGGCAGATAACATCATATTTAGGTACCTTGAAGGGAGGGCAAAGGGGCTGTAAGAACTGGGAGAAGTCATGGGAGGATGAGAACAGCCAGCCACCAGAGGATGCACTGTTAGAGTTGAGGTATGAGGTGCCCATTTATACGTTAGATCACCCAGTGGGGTGTGGGTTCCAAGCAGAAGCCTCCCTGTGGGAGAGAGGTTGGCAGTTTCATGCCCAAGGAATTGGAGGGATTCAGTGTGACTGATCACCAATTTTATAGACAAAAATGAAGATCATGTTTTGTAGGGTCATTCCTATTCAATAAATATGCTTGAACCTACATCACATTAGGCTTTATGTTAAACCCCGGAACGTCTATGTGAATTGATACAAATACAACCTTTGCCCTCATGGATCTTCATATTCTATGACATGAAAAGATGCCTCCCAATCTTACCTATTTGGTGAAGGCAAAGGATGACTGACAGTTTTTCAGCATCACACTGAACATCATCTAACAGAATCCCTCAATAATGAAACTGTTGTCTCAAATAATGTACCTGTGTTTGGCTTTGTCCTCCCCAGTAGTTATGAAATCAGAGGGACGCTAGATAGTTAGAAAGATAACATCAGGGGCTGGAGAGATGGCTCAGTGGTTAAGAGCTTTGCTGCTCTTCCAAAGGTCTTGAGTTCAATTCCCAGCAACCGCATGATGGCTCACAACCATCTGCAGTGAGATCTGGTGCCCTCTTCTGGCCTGCAGGGATACATGCAGGCAGAATACTGTATACATAATAAATAAATAAAACTTAAAAAAAACAAAAAACAAACAAAAAAGAAAGATAACATCAGTAATTAGTTTTGCCATCCTGCAGAATGTTAGCAAATTCTGCCTATCCTACTGTGTCTATTTCCTATTGTCGCCATAGTAAATTATCACCAGTTCAATGGCTGAGGCCAAACAGCGATCGTACAGTTCTGGAAATCAGAAGTCTGGTGCAGACCCAAACAGGCTAAAATTAAGGTGCCTTGTGCCTTTCTGGAGTTCCAGGAGAGAATCTACTTCCCGTCATTCTAACTGAAAGAATTTGATTCCTTGAGGGTATATGACTATGCTCCTGTGTCCTGGCTTGGTGAAAGCTGATGGCTAACATAATTCTTGGCTGTTGGTCATCTTCCTCCATCATCACAGCAGGTGCCAGTAGGTCACATGGGTCCCCCCCATCTTCACAGCAGACACCAGTAGGTGAGCATGGTCCCCCTATCTTCACAGTAGGCACCAGCAGGTCAGCATGGTCCTGATCAACCCATGCCTTCCTTTCCCACTTAAGGAAACCCATATGGTTCATCTGATCATGCCCAAATGCTTCAAGACCCTCTATTTATTTCAGAATCCTTAGCCAAGGGAATCTGCAAAATAATTTTGCCATGAACCTGCCAGGTACCCAGATCCAGGGATGAGGGTGCTGACATCTTTGGTGGGGCACTTTTCAGCCTTCCACGGTATATAATAACCACCATATTTCAGAATGCATGTCTTGGTAAACTAAATAGCCCCATTTCCCAGAAATGGAAACTGACAAGAAATAAAGTAAGGGACATTAGGATAAGATGGCTCCTCCTGGGAACGCTTCTCTAAGTAGCTTGACAATCTGACTGCTCCCAGATTGATGACTCAGTCCTCGGCACATGCTCACTCTGTATCTGTATGTTTTTAACTTTTAGAGGACTGAAGTCATTACAGTTGTCAGTTTGGAGGCTTCAGGGGAACCTGTCTGCACCAATTAAAATGTGCTGGGTGAAGGGCATTGTCTGACTGCTGCAGCTGACACAGCTATTTTGGCTCCTGGCGTGGATCCCAAACTAGGCTCTCTCCAGTCTCTGCATCCCCCCTTCATCTTCCTCCCATTTCTACCTCCCACCTCTGTTTTTATTCAGATCCAGGTTCAGTTCTGATCTTCGTTTGTGGGTGATCAATAACTTACTTTCTGTATTGCTGCAGTGACCTGAACTCAGGTGTCACTGCTAGTCTGGCAATCCCAGATGGGATGAAAACATCTCTTCCCTTGAGAAAGAGCAGAGTCTAGCTTGTTGGTTGTTCAGTTGGTCTGCTTGACTTCTGACCTCCAGGACTGTGTGCTCATCTGTGACACAAAGAGTAGCCCTTCCAGATGTGGGCAGTGAGTGTGCACAGCTCCTGTCTTTAACCTGTAGCTGAGTCTCTAGCAGGGAAGCTGCAAGTTCTTTGCACACCTAAATGCATGTGATTGAGATAAACTTTATTTCTGTGTGTGTGTGTGTGTGTGTGTGTAAGAGAGAGACTGTGTGTGCATGTATGGATGAGTGTATGTGTGTGCATGTGTTTGTGAATGTGTGTATTATAAGTGTGTTTTGTGTGTGACTCTGTGTGTGACTATGTATGTATGTGTGCATATGTGTATGTGTGTGAATGTGTGTGTGCATATGTGTATGAGTATGTGTATGTGTGTGCATGTGTGTGTGTATGCATGTGTCTGTGAATGTGTGTTCATGTGTGTGTGTGTGTATGTGTGAGCATGTGTGTGAGAAGGGCTTTTCTTCTGGAAGGCACTAATAAATTAGAATATTAAATCTCTTAATTGGCTCATAGAGATTTTAAGTACCTACATTAATCTAATATTCCCAGAATTCCCCTCAAATCAAAGAAACTACACTTCTAATATATGAAATGTGCCAGGTTTAGGCAATCAGACAATCCTGGCATTTATTAAGGAATCACAGTAAATACGAACCAAGGGAACCTCATCAGGCAGGTCTGGCAGCTTTTGATGGAATGATAGTTATATGTAATTTGGGAGCTCTCAATGGGGGATATAATACAAAAATTTTTTAAAGCAAGGTTTGATTTCTTTTTCTTGAAGAGACTAATCTGAATTTCTTAAATTTTTAAATAATTACCAGATTAGCTAATATTGTTCCTATGTAATATTTAGGATTGAGGAATGTAAAATTTTCAACTAAATTAAATTAATATAAAATAAATTGAGCTGCATAATACTGACAACTTTTTACATCAATTATGTTTGCTGAACACCTGCCTGAATGCAGCTTCCAACAACCATAGTTCACTTTAAAACCATATGTTAATTTAAAATCAAATTAATTGATGAACAATCTTTTGTTACCTGGGTAATTTCTAAGTAAAATTAAATATAAAAATCTTGGCTGCTGATCATGGCCTGGGTATCTAAGTAACCGTGATAATTTGTCCTGTTGTGTTTATACAGTGGCCACACCTTTGAGTCTTATGAAACGAAAGTTCCTTTTGGCTACATGGACAAGGTGTTGAAGACACACTAGTGACTGTCCACAGTCACAGTCTATAACCCCCTGAGCTTTGGGGTCTGCATGGATGCTAAAATTTGATGGTTTTCAATTTTCTCCTGCCTTCCCTCCCTTCCTCCCTCCTTTTCTTCCTCCCTCCCTCCCTTTCTTCCTCCCCCCTCCTTCCTTCCTTTATCTCTCCCTGCATCCTTCTCCCTCCCTCTCCCATCCTCCCTCCCTCCTTCCTTTCCTCCCTCCCTTTCTTCCTTCCTCGCTCCCTTTTTTCCTTCCTCCCTTCCTTCTTCCTTCCTCTATCCCTAGCTGCATCCCTTCTTTCTTCCTTCCTTCCTCCCTCCCTTTCTTCCTCTCTCCCTTCCTCAATGCTCTCTCTTTTAGATGTAATTCATCCTCAGGTTTTAAGGAAGATGGGTTACAATGCAGCACAACAGCAAACATCCCTGAGTTTAAGAAACAGACGAACAGGAGAATCTGTACTTTGGGATCTGGTGTTACAAAAATAAGACTAGGATCTTTCTCTCCCTCTTAAAATGATAAATGGATCCAGATGTGGTGGTTCATATCTGAAACCCCAGCACTGAGAACACTGAGGCAGGAGGAGCACTGAAAGTTAATGGCTAGCCTGGACTACATAGTAAGTTCCAGAGCAGCCTGGGCTAAGAGAGAGACCATATATATGCTTGTGTATCAATCAAATGGTAACTGGATCTGAAGGCATTTGGGGCTGTTAGGGGAGCAAGACAAAGGCTATTTGTGCGTGAGTTTATCTACTAGACAGCAAGGATCCAGTTCTCACTGGAAGGGTTTTCTACATTTGTGACTTCACCGTGCCCTTGATTACTAAGGAGCTAAGGTTCCAAGAATCTCTGCCACCTTCTTCAGGAGTCACCAATATGGTATAGATAATCTCATTGGCAGGCAAACTGTTGCTACAATCGTGAGTATGCAGATCTCTAATTGGTCACTTAGCCATCCCGAAATCACACCCTGTTTATAAGGGAAAAAAAATCAGGGTGCCTTTCACATCTAAGAATCTTTTGATGTTTCAAAATTACCATAGGAATTTACAAATATTTATGTAATCTTAGAAAGAAAGCAAATTTAGGAAGAATTAGGTCTGCTTTGGGTATTCGTAAGTTGACTTGATGTTGTTAAAGCTGAATAACGGAAACTGATTTGTCGAATAAAAGAATAAGTGTATTTGAGTAAAATATCACCAATGTTTTAGGAGGGATAAACTTCACAGAAGATAGTGGGAGATCCCAGACATTTTTCAGTACTTTCACTGACCACAGTATGTCCCTGCCCAAGACAGACTATCAATTAAATTCTTAGAAAACACATATTAGATCCCAAGAGATAATCTAGCCCTCCTCTGTTTTGATTTTATTGTCATATTTTCCTTCTTATTGTTGTGATAAACTATTGTGACCAAGAGCAACTAGAGGAAGAAAGGGTTTATTTAGCTTCCAGGCTACACACCATCATTGGGGAAGCTGTGCAGGGCACTCAAGAGAAACCTTGAAGAGGCCATGGAGGAGAGCGGTTTACTGTCTTGCTCCTTGTGGCTTGCTTACCCTGCTTTCTTAACCAGCCCAGGACTACCGCCCAAGGATGGTACTCTCCACGAGGTTCTAGCTCCTTCCACATTAGTCATTAATAAAGAAAATGCCCCCACAGACTTGCCTAGAGGCCAATCTCATGGAGACATTTTGTTAATTAGCTTTCTCTTCCCACACTCTAGGTCAGTGGTTCTCAACCTTCCTAATGCTGCAAACCTTTAATACAATTACTCATGTTGTGGTGACCCTGTAATGTGAACCACAAAGGTGTGTGTGTGTGTGTGTGTGTGTGTGTGTGTGTGTGTGTGTGTGTGTGTGTGTGTGTGAATTTATTAAGGGGTGTGATGGGGAAACAGACTCACAGCTACAGGACAAGATATATCCAGTTACAGAGTCCTTCCATTTTTTCTAAGGGAGCTGGGGGACAACTGGTGCGGGAGAATTGTCTGTATTCTGTCAATCATGATTTAAATAAATGCTGATTGGCCATTAGCCAGGATGTATAGGTGGGACAACCAGACAGGAAGTAGAGGC
>PVIU01000661.1:98163-126976 GCA_004026605.1 Ondatra zibethicus | reverse complement strand
GGCTAACATAGATAAGGATAATGGGTTAATATAAGCCACAAGAGCTAATAAGAAGCCTGAGCTAATGGACCAATCAGTTTGTAACTTATGGAGACTTTCTGTGTGATTTTCTCTGAGACTAAACGGCTGGGGTGACCTGAGCAGGACAGAAACCCCAACAAGCAGGGCCCCTCATGCTACAGACAACCATATGCCACTTCCTCTCTCTCTCTCTCTCTCTCTCTCTCTCTCTCTCTCTCTCTCTCTCTCTCTCTCTCCCCTCTTAAGTGGTCATGTCCACTCTACGACTGATACCCCAAGGCTATTCGTAAAATGAGTTCCCACAACATGACCCCAACCATAAAATTGAGTTGTTACCTCATAATTGCAATTTTGCTACTGTTATAAGTTGTAATATAAATACCTGATATGCAGGATATCAGATATGCAACTCTCCCAAAGGGGTCTTGACTCACAGGTTGAGAACTCCCTGCTGTGTCAAACTGACAAAAATCTAACCAGGAGAATTATTTACTGTAAATGGTGACCCACAGCCACACGCGGCCTTCCCTAGATGTTTCCACTGTCCTCCAAGCTTTCACGAAGGCCACCAGCAGCCTCACAGAGGAAGCACAGGCTTGACTGAATCTCTAGTAAAGGACGACCCCGCGAACCATCCCTACCACCCCCTGCCCGAAGCAAGCGGCAGAGAGTAAGGGCTGCCTTCATTTAGACTGTGCCAGGGAGGGACTGGTCAGAACTCCCAGCGTGCTTTAGTCTAGACAGTGTTTACCAACCTTCCTAATGCTGCGACCCTTTAGTACAGTTCCTCACGTCGTGACCCCCAACCGTAAAATTATTTCATTGCTGCTTCATAACTGTAATCTTGCTACTGCTATGAATCGCATTGTAAGTATCTGATATGCGGGATGTCTAATATGTGTTGACTAAAGGGGTCACGACCCATAGGTCAGGAACTGCTGGTCTAGAAACAGCTCCCTGGAAGCAGCTGCTTATCCATTGTTTAGCAGGGTAAACACCACTATAGAGGAGAGAGCTCACACACATGAGTATGGTAACTGTAGCTCTGTGTGTCTGTCAACATCCTGTCTCAGGTGGATGTGTGAAGAAGTACCATCTGCTTTGGGAACCCTAAACTACAAGGTTTGTGATGGCACCTGAGTCATCAGAACCCCAGAACCCCAAGACTCATGATTGGGACATCAGGTGGAAACACGTGAACTTGACCTCTAGTTTCAGGATTAGATTTTCAAACAATGCACGGTGTAAGGCCCAGCCTTAGAGGCGTTAACAGAATTTCCAGACGGAAGTCCCATCCCTGGCCTTGGCAGTTTCACCGTTCATATGCTGAAGTGGAATTTTATGATGGCTTAAGACTGCTTTTGAAAATGATCAGACTAATGCAGAGTGGGACCAGCCATTTTTCATGAGTGAGAATGGTCTATGAAGATTATCTATGATCCAAAACAGGGGGACTGTTAGAAAAAATCTTTTAAAACTTAGAAATAAGGCTCCAAAGGGGCATTGTGTTCCCCCACATTACAGGGAGCACCATTTGACAGGCACCTGTGGGGATCCAGGGGTAACACAGAGAGTGGATCTGTGTCTAGCCCCCCGCACATGCTTAGACACTGAGTTACATGCAACATGGACATCTCTCTCTGGTTAAAAATAAATACATAAAGGCCATAGTTTATTGTTTTCAGGCTCTTCTAGTTTTTTATCTAACAGTGAGTTTATTTCATAATGTTCTTTGTGGCCAACTCCTATTTTCTCAAAATAAATTCTTAAGCTCCTTCACCATCTTCCTGGGTCTCTCATTATTTAGTTAATGATCTTTGGCACACAGTCATCCTATGTTATATGAGCCATGCTACTTACTGTTCAAAATTTGCAACTGGATGCAAGTTTCCTGGAAAGATGGAGATGGTGGTGCCACCCCCCATTTGTTTCCAGTTATCCAATCGCAGGGTGTGCACTGCCCTGGTCCTACATTAATTACTGGCACTGTCACCTCCTCTGTTTCCTTCCTCTCTGCTCAGCCACTGAACAGTAGCGATGAGCTGGCCACTCTCTTTCTGGGACTCTTGTTAACTACCTCCAAGAGGGAAGCCTCACTTCCGAGGATCAATCACTGGCTGCTTCAGGCTGCTTCAGAGAAATGGGAAGGAGCCCAGGGAGAAGTGATTCTGCCATCTTGCTCCACACTGCTCTCCAGGGCATCTACTTCTGGCAGACCTGTTTATTATTTGTCCAGTGGTTTTTGCCCATGATGCGTTCATTGGCTAAAACTGTAGAAACTGGTTTCAGAGCCACAGTGGACGGTTTCACTTAATTAGGGGAAACATCAAGAGCTACCGTGAACATCAGCGCTGGGCAAGCATGACTTTTGGTGGTACCCAGGCAGACACAGGCTGCTAGCAGCTGTGATGAACTAGCGCTGTGACTTCCACAGCGAAACTTTATGTCTCACTCTCAGAATCTCATTGGAAGGATTCGTCTAGAAGTCCAGGCTGTAGGTATTTGCCATCTTCCTCTTGCACCTTCCTCCACAGATGCCCCGGACATCGGCAATTCCACTTGCAGGTAGGTGGAGGCAGGGGTGGAGGGATGGGTGAGTGATTTCCTGGTCAGGCCTGGCAAGTTAAGGTCTGCAGACGCCCCATCACAGGGTAGAATGCAGCAGTAGAGCTGCACTTGGTTGAAAGGGAAGCTGGGAATCTGTGCAGGCATGTTTCCAAGAGACGAAAGGCCTCGGTAATGACCACTGAATAAACAAGGCCTGTGGTGCTCAGGACCAAATTAGCTGTCAGCAACACTCAGGGCCAAGGTTGCATCTGCAAGAAACTTAAACCACCAAGATCCTTGTGGCAAAGGCTATAGGAAGGACAGTGTGGTGTGTGGCTTCATTTCTCCTCCACAGGTCTTCCAGGCAGAGGCAGCCCCTGCTTTTTCTCTGTCCACACTGACAGAATGCTCTCAGCAGCACGGACTGTGACGGACTGTCTTGCTTAGGTCAACTGAGTTGAGAAGAGCCATCCACTGCGGGATTCTGGTCTTAAGGAGAAGGTGAGCTGAGCACAAATCTCACCATTCTCTGCTTTCCCTTTTCCTTAGTTCCTTTCCTCTCCCCCATGTCTTCAGACTTGTCAGACAAAAAGGCAGCAGCTCTTTAAATGGCTACCCACCTCCTTTCTGTGTGAAATGTCCCGCTTTATCTTACATTCTCAGTATAATTGGATGCCCTCACCCCACTCAAAAATAGGGCATATCCCATAAGGCTACACATTCCTGGGATAGGGGGCTCTTGCATTGCATGCCCTTCAGGAATCCTCCAGGTTTTACCGTAGTTGACTTCAATGTATTCAGTTATTCCACATGGACTTTCATGTCTACACTTGCTATCCAGGGCAGTGTAGACTTGGGAAACAAGTACTTAACTTTTTTTGTTTTTTGTTTTTTTCTGTTTTGGCTTGAGTGCCTTCATTCCACATATGGTCAGTCTGTTCCTTCATAAAAAAAAAAAAAAAACACGTTGAGTTTCACATCATCTTCTTCATGGAAGAATACTTCCAAGCTGTCTTCTCCCTTCGCAGGTTTGTGTTTGAGTGGAAGTCCTGCATCAGGCTTGTGATGCTGTATAAAAACCTCCTAGGTGAGTGGTGTGGGAGGTCCTTCTGTTATATGTGCTGCTTTTACTATATAAAAACCTCCTAGGTGAGTGGTGTGGGAGGTCCTTCTGTTATATGTGCTGCTTTTACTGGTTAATGAATAAAGAATCTGCATTGGCCTATGATAGGGTATAGTAGACCTAGGCAAGCAAAACTAAACTGAATGCTGGGAGAAAGAAGGCGGAGACAGAGAGACACCAAGTAGCTGCAGCCGGGAGCAGATGTGCCAGAACTTTACCAGGTAAGCCACAGCCAGGCAGCGATACACAGATTAATAGAAATGGGTTAATTTAAGATATGAGTTAACCAGAAATATGCTTGAGCTATTGGCCAAACAGTATTGCAAACAATATACTTTCTCTGTGGCTATTTCGGGTCTGAGCTTCTGGGCGGTCGGGAAATGAGCAAGCGGCCTCCTACTACAGTTGACATCTTTGCTATGAGGAGAAATAAGAAACAGCCATTACCATTAACGAATCCCGCTGCTCACCTAGGTTGGCAATTCCCCATTTCCTCAGGTTGTGGCTGTTGGCTGTCACCATCTACGACTCAAAGGACACACAGACAGAAACTCCACTCCTTTTCAACAGTTACAGATTAACTGTTACCCAGGGGCTTTTGCCCGAATCACAGCAAGCTATTATCAATGGACTGGGTGTTCTTTGCCCAAAAGGTCCAGGACGCTTCCTAGAAAAATACCGCAAACACTCTGGATTTATTGTATGTGGGTACAGAAGCCCAAGTGTCCCTTCAGGAGTGCCTTGATGATAGCGTTGTGGGTGCTATGGCTTCGGGGGCCACTCTGCTCTTTGATTTGCAATGCACCTGGCTGCACCGCAAGCCGAAGCTTCCGCTGTTCTGACCCCACCATGGTGGCTACCATCTATACCCCAAATAAACCCTGTCTCCCTTAAGTGAAAAAAAACCCAATAACAACAACAACAAAACTTAAAAACAGTAAAGTCAAGGCATTTTACAACAGCAACGAGGAAAACTAAGACAGCCCTGGGGATGTTGTCCGGTTTTTAGGGAAAGACAGACTTCCCTGGCCTAATCCTTGAAGAGAACGCAGAATTAACACATTCGGTGTCCCCTTCGCAGCCCCTGGGCAGAGGTCTGCCACACAGGAAGCACTTTTAACTGCGAGGTCTGAGATGGTCCCCAAAATCCTACCTTCTGTAAAGTTTCTTCCTGAGTCTTTTGAGCCATTTCCCTCAGCCACAAGATTGATTCCTGGCTCTGTTTCCAGCCCCGTGGGTGGGCCAGGTGGCTCAGAGCACACAGCTATAGATCTTTCCATTTTATGCCAAATATACCAAGGCGGAGCAACCAGAAGTGACAGCAAACCAAGCATCTTCCAGACTCATTAACCTATTACCTTGTTTTGAAACATTCAAGCTTTTTGATTCTAGGCTGAACGGGGGTGAGAATCCTTCCATGATATACCAGCTGTTTTCTGGTAAGCACTGTCATGTTGATGTTGTTTGCCTGGAGAATTATTTCCAAATAGAGAAGGAAGTCATAATTTTCACCACCATGAAACAGCCTTAGTGGCCAGGATAAGTCAGGACAAACTAAAGTATCTCCTCCCACAACAGCTTTAAGTTACAGAATTTGAATGAGAGGGTTCCTTCCAGTCACCCAGAGAACCCTGGGAAATAAACACATCTTTACTACCCAAGGTTAGGAGGAAGACCCAGAAATGTTTCTGTGGGTTTGCAGAAATACCCATAGACTTTATTATACCTCATGTGGAATAAGAATTACACTAATCATGATTTCTGTAGCAGTATTTCATGATTTTAACATTAATATTTTAAGTCATAAATTTATCCAATAACTATATATTTAATATATAAGCATATTGCTTCTAGCTATCTCATATTACTCTTTTCTTAAAATAACACTGTTTTATTACTATAAGGAATTTGGGGCATGTTCCCTTCTAACCACGGAGGAAACAGAAACCAGAAAAGGTGAGTGTGAGCCACCTCACAATATTTGAGACCTTCTAGCTTTCCTAATTCAAATTCAATGTCTGTCTCCCCAGGGTCTCGTGTCCCCAGACAGCCCCTCTCACCGAGCCCACCACTATCTAGCACTTGTGATGAAACTAAAGTGAATTTTGTGTGTAGTTGTGTGTGTATGTATACATGTGTGGTTTGTGTGTACACATGATTTTGTTTGTTTAGAGTGTGTGTGATTTATGCTGTGAGCTCTATGTGTTTGTGCTATGTGTGTGTATGGGGTGTATGTGTGGGTTGTGTGTGTGGATTGTGTGTGTGGGTTGTGTGTGTGTATAGGGTGAGTTTGTGGGTTTGTGTATGGGGTGTATCTGTGGGTTGTGTGTGTGTGTTTGGGGTGTGTGTGGGGGTTGTATGTGTAGGTTGTGTGTGTATGGGGTGTGTCTGTGGGTTGTGTGTGTGAATGGGGTATGTGTGTATGGTGTGTGTGTGGGTTGTGTGTGTGTGTGTGGGGAGTGTGTGGGGGTTTTGTGTGTGTGTGTGTGTGTGTGTGTGTGTGTGTGTGTATGGGGTGTGTGTGTGTGTCCACACTGGTTGGCAGATCACAAACAAAAGCACCTTATGCCGGACCCAGCTGAAGCCTCTCTTGTTTGGGTGTCTAAATTTCCCTTAGAGTCAGTTGCAGAGTCAGAAGAGAAGTCAGCTTGGCTTTACTGCTGCTTTGTGATGAAGAAACTATACTGGACCTCAGAGACACCAGAGTGCCCGTAACAGGAGGGGCACGAGGCAGCCCTTGGAGAGCCTGTAGCAGGAGGGTACAAGGCACCCAGCTTTATTGTTTTAGAAACATGATTCATTAATATACTCATCTAAATAGCATTTTCTTGAACTAATTGAGAAAGAAAATCCATTTTGAGCATTCATTTTATTTGCCTTTTTGGCTCATCTCCCTGGAAAGGAGGACTCCCTGTTTTAATCACACACAGTTGGGCTCCAGGCTTGCCAGCCGCAACCTCCTGGAGTCTGAACGCTTCATCATTACAATTGAATTAATTTATGGACGGAGCTTATTTCTACCTGCTGTCAAAATCAACCTCACTATGCGACGTCATGTAATAAACACATTCCATGGCTCATTTTGACTTCCAGACACATGCTCTGAGCTAACGAGGAAAGCAGAGAGAGTGGTTTTGGTGACACCTAACAAACTACATTTCTCTGTACATGTGTGACCCCTCTGTCCACTCATAGATGGCGTGACCTCCTTACAACAGGAGGCTTTGGACAAGCCTATTGATCATACCCTCTGTCACCCAGCCAACACCAGAAGGGTGGGGTCTTTCTTTGAATTCTACCCTGGGCAGGAGGTGTTTTCTACCCATCTCTCTTGCTGCCGTGGGCTGTTCAGAAAACTCTGAGTTCTGCTCACAGTAGAAAGCTGGTATGGAATAATTCTTTTGTGTGCTGTGAAGATGTGTTGCTCTCATTGGTTTAATAAAGCACTAACTGGCCAATAGCTAGGCAGGAGGAGGTTGGGGGCGGGGAGCCAGACTGAGAGAAGGCTGGGAAGAAGAAGGGCAGAGTTGCCAGCCAGAGAAGCAGCAGCACGGGCTTTACAAAGTAAAGGTAATCAGGCCATGTAAAAGAAAGTAGATTAAAAAGTGTTAACTTAAGTGGTAAGAGGTAGCAGCAACAAGCCGATCATTTATTGGCCAATCATTTATAATTAACGTAAATCTCTGTGTGGTTCTTTGAAAGCTGGCTGGCAGAACAGAATATTCCACCTGCAGACAGCTCAGTGAAAACTGTGCAGAACTCTGGGGAAATGGAAATAATTACAGAGAAAGGGGACGGGGTGATTTTGCAGATGTGAAGCCAGGGTGACTGAAGTGTATGAAAATGAGTGACATAAAACTTGAAGTCCACCCAGGACAGAGAACACGAGTCATATGATTTCTGGGTCTGAGTTATCTCATATAGTAGTATGTTATTTGTGTTTTAATAAATAAAGCTTGCCTGAAAACCAGAACGCAAAGCAGCCACACTAATCAGCCTTACATGCCGGGCAGTGGTGGCACACACCTTTAATCCCAGCAGCCACACTAGTTAGCCATAGAAGATGGGCGGTGGTGGTGGTGTCTTTAATCCCAGCACTAGAGAGGAATAGAAGATGGGAGGAGACGGCTCTCACTCCCAGTCAGTCTGAGGATTCGTGGCGGCACCATCACCCATTTCAGTCTGAGGTAGAGGGAAGAGGTAGTGGCTGAGTGCTTTGCTTTTCTGATCTTCAGCTTGAACCCCAATATCTGTCTCTGGGTTTTTATTATTCATACTACATCCTCACTCAGAAGGATTACTTCCAGCCCCACCTATTTACCTGCAAGTTTCATAATTTCATTTTTCTTAATAGCTGAATAATACTCCTTTGTGAAAATAAACAGTGTTTTATTGTCCGTTCACCAGCTGGCGCATATCTGGTCTGTTTGCATCTCCTACCTGTTGTGAGTTGAGCCATGAACATAGATGTGAACATACACGGGTGTGGTAGGATTTAGAGACCTTTGAGTATGTGCTGAGGAGGGGCGCAGTTAGATCCCATGGTTGATTTGCTCCCTTTCTTTGCTGCTGTTGTTCTGTTTGAGACAGGGTGTCCCCATATAACTCTGTCTAGTCTGAAACTCACTGTGTAGACCAGGATGATTTTACCTCACCATGATCTGCCCGCCTCTTCCTTCTGAGTACTGGGATTAAAGGTAGGCATTGCCAGGCCTGGTTTATTTCCATCTTTTTGAGGAGTATCCACACTGATTCCCATACGTGTAACACTAGTTTGCACTGCTATCAGCAGTGCACAAATGTCCCCTTTACCCAGGCTCACAACAGTACCTGCTATTTGCTTAGAGTCTGATTGCTCTAACCAGGTGAGAAGAACTCCTATTTTTAATTTGCATTTCCCTGGTGGCTATGGACACTGAACATTAAAAAAAAAAATGCTTCCAAGATATTTATATTTCTTCTTTTGAGAACTCTTTTTTAGTTTCCTACCAATTTTAATTGGGTTACATCTTTCCTTGATGTTTAGTTTGTTGAGTTCTTAGTATATTCTAGATATTAACCTCTATCAAATGTATAGCTGGTAAAGACTTTCCCATTCTGGGGGCTGCCTCTTCACCTGACTGGTGCTAGCTTTGAAACTTCAGACATGTGTGTTTAAAATGGAGTGCCCATAGAAAGGAGCAAGAATGCAGCCCTGGGGAGAGGGAGCTTTCAGAGGAACGGGAGAGAGAATGCGGATGGTAGAGGGAGAATGAGGAATAGTAGAGCAAATGACATCATGGGGTTAGGGATGGGGCAGATTAGAGGGTGCACAGCAGAGGGAGTGGGGAGGAATAACTGACAGCAAAGGTATTTGAAAAGCCATATGGAAATCTACTACTAAATGCACACTCCCTACCTACCCTACCTATTCATCCATCCATCTATCTTATCTGTCTACCTATTTATCATCTATCTATCTATCTATCTATCTATCTATCTATCTATCTATCTATCTATCTATCATCTATCTATCTATCCATCCACACACATATGAAGAGAGAGAGAGAGAGAGAGAGAGAGAGAGAGATATTAAAAGGAGTCATCCTATGACCATGGGGACAACACCTCTCCTAGACACCACAAGCTATCAAATAAAAATTTCCTCTGTGAAGAATGGGTTACTTCTTTTGGAACTAGTGGTCAATGTGTCTCCTTTGTACCCCAAACACTCTGATCTACTGCTGTGACGCTTGGTTATCCCTCAGGACTTTATGAAAAGACTGAATTGCAGAACATGCCACACAATTGAGTCATGAAACATGGAGAAATCAGTCTGAGACAGACTAAAAGCTTCATTCCTCCTGACTAAGCTTTCATAGTACCAGGAGGGCCGTGATCACCACCATGGTACCGGGAGGGCCATGACCACCACCATAGTACCGGGAGGGCCGTGATCACCACCATGGTACCGGGAGGGCCGTGACCACCACCATGGTACTGGGAGGTGCTGTGAATACTACTGGGGGAAACAATCATGAGTCACACCCACTGTGAACCCTGCAGGTTTCAATAATGCCCTGCAAGAAACACTCACCAGTGCAACAGTGGCATGTCTCTTATGGGAGTAAACAACCACTTTCTGAGTGGATTTAAGGCCTGCTCTACAAAACAGAATGCATACGTGGCACCACTAATGGTGCCAGGAAACCATGACCAGGAAGGTCACAATCCCTAGGGGAGAACCTCCTGCTACTACTGAATGAACTCAGTCGTTCTCAGTCTTCCTAATACTGTGGCCCATTAATACGATCCCTCATGTTGTGGTGACCCCAACCATAACATTATTTTCATTGCTACCTCACAGTTTTAATCTTGCTACTGTCATGAATTATAATGCAAGTAACTATGTTTTCTGATGGCCTTAGGCAACACCAGTCTGACCTCCAAAGGGATTGCAACTCACAGGTTGAGAACCACTGTATTAAATGGGTACAGTATAAAACATACCTCTAAGGATTTATCTTCCTACCCATAGATCTCCAACTCTCATTGAAGAAGTTTCTAGTTGCAGTAATAGCACTTAACAGAGACCCATAAATGGGTTAACACGCTGAGAATAAAGGTCTATGGAGTATTAAGCCCTGAACAGACTGTCTCTATCACACCATCTCCTCCTAAGGCTCAGGGATCATTGTCAAAAAGGGGGCAGAAAGAGTGTAAGAGTCAGACACAGTGAGTGACTATGGCCAAACTGTTAGGGTGGCCACAGTTATGACTACACATCAGTTGTGGGAGCATGCACAAGGTCAAGGCAGCTAAAATCCCACATGGGGGGTGAGGCAGTCACCCTGTCCCACCTCTATCTGGATAGTTGACAGCTATTGGGAGAAGGGAGAGACAGTTTCTTCAAGGCTACTTACAATCTAGGAGATGGCCCCATCCCATGCACACACTGTGAGCACGAAGTGACCTGTACAGGTTAAAGAACACGTGAGATTGGGAGGGAGGGAATATTTGCTAGGGACAGAGGGGAGGAACTGGAGTGGAAGGAATGGGGTGGACTTGCTTCAAACACATTATATGCATGCAGACATGAAATTTTAAATTTAAGATTGTTTTAAAGAGCTATAAAAACTTGGATAGTTTAAAAAGAGAGTGACACAAACCAAAATAAGGTGAAATGCTCTCAGGGCCTAGGAGAAGTCAGGAAGGCACCCGTTTTAAGGGAAGAGTCGCTTATGGCTGTGAGCTCCAGGAAACAGAGAGCACTTTTTGTTGGTGATGTTAAGCATTAAATTCTCACTCTGGCCTTCTTGTGGCATTCCAGAGATGCCTGGAAGGACTGGAAAAGGGAAGAAGGTGGAAGCTGCTCGTGACACTACCCCTCCTCTCTCTGCCCTAAACACTGTCCTTCCACGCACCGTTTTCAGATGGCATTTTCCCATCAGGCCTTTTCCCCAGCTTCGTTCCACCTGCCCAACAAAGCTGAGACCCAGTGACATGTCTGTTGTGCTTACAAGCATGTACCTTTCCAAATGGGGTAGATTTTAGATCCTTCTGTGGCCAGCGGCTTCTTATTTTGGTGTACCAACTGTTTCTGGCACATGACCCCTAGATTGGGGCTTCAGAAGGCTTTCGGGGAGAGTTATATCCTTAAGCAACCAGGGATCCTTTGTGAAAATTGGGAGCAAACCAGGGCAGGTGGTACCCAGGTCTCAGTCTAGGAGACTTCTTGAGAGTGGTGACTAGCACAGGCTGGGATAAACTCCTTCAGTGAGGACAAATGCTTGTCCCAGATGAAGGTAGATTTGTTCTTTAGCAAGTACCCTGGCCATTCCCAGCAGCCAAGGCCTGATTCTTAAATAGCCTTCTGTAGGTTCTGGACTGAGACTGCAAACATCTGACTGGTAAGATAATCCCTTCTACAAACATTCAAGGTCAGGATAGGGCACTACAATCCAAGGCCATTAAAAGGACAAGGATGAAGCATGGTTGCAGTAGGTAGTTAGATTGTCCACACCCTTTTCTAGTGGAATCACGTGTTCTAAAGGTGAGGGATTGTCTGAAAGCATGCCTCTGAGCAAAGGAAGAAAAGGGATATCACAGAGAGAACACACATATGAACACTGCTTAATTATCTGGCTTTTGGGGTCAAATATCAAATTGTCTTATATTTTTGGTGGCTATTTTCATCTCAAAAATAAAAATAAAAACAACAACAATAACAACAAAAGAAAAACCCCAAGATCATTTTATTGCTTTCACTATTAATGTAAAATGGAATATGGAAGGTCAGCCATTCCTGTGTTGGTGTGGGAGGTCCTTCTATCTATGTGTTGCTTTTATTGGTTAATGAATAAAGAACTGCTTTGAGCCTATAGCAGGTCAGAACTTACCTAGGCGGGGAAAACTAAACGAAATGCTGAGAGAAAGAAGGGCAGAGTCAGATGCTGCAAACTTTACCCAGTAAGCCACAGTCACATGGCAATATACAGATTAATAGTAATGAGTTAAATTAATATAAGAGCTAGCCAATAACAAGCTATTGCTAATGGGCCAAGCAGTGATTTAATTAATACAGTTTCTGTGTGATTATTTCGGGTCGAAGCTAGCCGAGGCTTAATATTACCCTGAGGCTTAATATTAATTACAAACTGTTTGGCCATTATCTCAGGTTTACTATTAACTAGCACTTGTAACTGAAATTAACTCATTTCAATTATTCTATATTTTACCACGAGGCTCGTGGCTTGTTACCTCACATCTTGCTTTCCTGGTGGCTGCTGGCATCTCTCTGATTCTGCCCTTTTTCTCCCTGTATCTCTCTTTGGATTTCCCAACTGGCTCTATTCTGCCTGGCTATTGGCCAAATCAGCTTCTTTATTAACCAATGGTAATAAACATATTCACAGCATATAGAGAGATATCCCACATCAGTCATTTATCTCTGCGAGCCCAGACAGTGGAAAGAGAGTATCTTGAGAACCTGTCTAGAAACATCTATACCATGAAGGGGGATCACTTTAGCACAGAGAGTTATCAGGAAGCCCTAAAGTCACCCTCAACTACAGGTTACACGCAGTTTTCCAGTTTGGTTTTGTGATAGCTCAACATGAATGATTATTACAAATTCTGTAACAGGAAATATGAAATTTCCTGGAAATAAAAAGGCTTTTGTTAATGTAAAAGCTCAGGTACAAATGGCTAGAGGGGGCTGGCTTTCAACCCCTACTCTGCAGCTACACAGCAAGGCAGCAAGTTCAGGCCCCTGCCATGCTGAAATGTGGGCCCCTGTGGGCTCCCTCCCACATCCCTGACATCCACAGTCCTAGGCAGACACTAGATGACTGGGCCTTTAAGACCAGATGCAGTAGACACTTCTAGAAGGTGATAGATGAGGGTAGACTTGGCTTCTGGTGGTGTTCTGGCCTTCCATCCCATGGAAGAGATTTATTTTTCCCTGTTAGCCAAGGATCTGTCCTGAAAGCTGGCGCTGAATCCTAACAAGCTCTGCCTGCCCTTGAATCTGACCCGAAGCCCCAGTTTTCCCAGTGCTTAGATCAGATGACTCCTGCAGAGCTGACCCTGCTTCAGACTCCAGGATCCTCCGTCCTCCCTGCCCAATGCAGCCGTATGTGACATCCCCAGGTCTGACTTGCGCCCAGACTTGCCCTGGCCTCCCCCTGCTTTTGGCTCCTCCTGCCTTGGTATTGACAGCTGGCCATGACTCTTTCCAGGGGAAACAGGAAGCCGCAGCAGTTCCGCCCACCTGTACAAGAAGTGGTTCTGAAGCCGACCTTCTTTCGTCCGCAAAGAGAGACGGAACAGCCTCCAAGCTTCTTTTGGCCACACCCAGAATTGAAAACCGTCCATCTAATGGCTCAGGGTCTTATCCAACAGCAGACCCGGGATTCTCAGCTTGGAAGAGGATCTCTTTTGCATCTCCTGATTGGTATGAACACGGCAGTCTGTAAGACGGTGGTGCCCAGACTTTGTTGCAAAACCTTTGGATTTCTATCTATTTGTTTTCTAGGTCCTTTTCATTTTTCTGCTTGCCGTCACAGCCCCCACCCCCAGCAAGCCCTGTGTGCGTGCACGGGTGTGCAGGCTCATTCTTCTCTGCAAAAATCGCTGCTCTGATCATGGCCCAGATCTCTGCCTGTATATATGAATATTTTGTTTTTCCAAGAGCAGAGATAGGATCTGCTCCTCACATTTCACACAATCACGAATGCTCGGGACACATGAAGGCAAGGCTGGAGAAATGGAACCTAAGTGCCGCTGTACGAACATCGAAGCTGTCTCTACTTCCTAGCCACTGAGGATTCCTTAGTTGAGCTTAATTGGTTTTAGACCAGTGGTTCTTCATAATGCTGCGACCCTTCAGTACAGGTCCTTGTGTATGGCGGCCCCCAACCATAAAATTATCTTTGTTGCTAATTCATAATAGTAATTTTGCTGTTGTTATGAATTGTGATGTGAATATCTGTTTTTCAACAGTCTTAAGTGACCCGTGTGAAAGGGTTGTTCAACCCCAAAGGGCCGTGACTCACAGGTTGAACACGAACGTTTTAGACAAAAGAGGTCATTACTCCTGCTTGCCCCCTGCCCAATTTAAGTCTCAAGCCTCATCACGCAAGGCCTCTACCAGCTAAGACAGACTGCAGATTCACTCGTTATCAAGTTCCAGGTAGGTGTTGAACATTGTTAAAAAGCCGTTAAACACCATTAGAAATCGGTGTTAACATTGTGAGCACTTCTGATGTGCATTTTCCCCAGAAATAAGCAAAGACTTCAGAGAATGTTGCAATCTGTGTCCCTCGTCAACAGTCCTTAGACCCTACCCTGGTGTTTTGGCTTCCTTGAGCAAATGACTGCCAATCAAACAGCCCCTTGGGTGAGTTTACGCCACCTCTAGTCCCTCTGAATAGCCGTAGAGACTTCAGGGAAGCCACACCATAACCACAGCTCCTTGGGGCAGAAACACAGCTCTGGCTTCTGGAGGCGGACCTGAAGTGCGGCCTTCCCAGGGAGCTATGAACAACACCTATTCAGCCCAAATACAGCACCGTCCACAGACTGAAGGAATGATGCATCCAAGTCCCACCTGTGGACCAGTGAGTTTATTGGACTTACTTACAGAAGCATGGCTAAAGGCCTACTTATAGTGGGGCTGATGGAAACAAACAAACAAAAACAAACAAACAAAACAAAAAGGTGCCCCATGAAAATGTCCCGCCCCATGAAAATGTCCCGCCCCATTGGATCCCAGGATCGTTAGTTACCTTGACTCAGAAAACCCCTTTGTTCTTCAGAATCAAAGGGTCTCCCTTTAAGGCCAACACCACATTGCCTTTGGTATGGTGCTACCTTTCTTCCAGTTCTCTCCTATTTCAAGGCCTGATCATGGACAGCTGCCTATGGCCATGAAGGTCTCTTTTATAACAATGCCTATCCACAGGAAAATCTTATGTCAGCAGTCAGACTACACTCCTTAGCTCTCTGTCTCTCTGTCTCTGTCTCTCTCTGTCTCTGTCTAGCTCTCACTCTCTCTGACAGAGTTGATAAGAAATCAGGCTATGCTGTGGCTTTGCAGTCCTCCTTACCTGCAGACACGAGCAAGCCCAACCCCCTACCTCAATTCCTAGACCAAACTACAGCTAGTCTCCACCACTGCCTCCTTGACTTCAGCACATCAGTTGGGCCAAGCTAGATCATGTAGCATGGAGCTTCCTTCATGCCTGAAAGAAAACCTTCAAGAGACAGAAACCCCATTTGTTCTCTGGCATCAAAGGTTCACCCTTCAAGATCCCACCATGCTGCCGATGGCATGGCATGGAGCCAGATCTCTTCTAACACTCTGCTGCTGCAAGGCCTGATCAACTGACCGCGAAGACAGAGATGGTGCTGGTCATGAGGCTCTCTCCTTACCAAAGCCCCCTCAAATGGTAATTTCATGTCAGCTCCTTTCTATAAGCCCCCTCTCTTCTCTTGCTTCTGTCAGAGACTGCACTGGAAACTGCAGCGTGAAGACTCGCTCTCAGTTACTCTTCTTCAGCAGTTCTCAGCCTGTGGGTAGTGCCCCTTTGGGGGTTGCATATCAGAAAGCCTGCATATCAGACATTTACATTATAATTAATAACAGTAGCAAAATTACAGTGGTGAAGTAGCAGCGAAAACATTTTATGGCTGGGAGCCACTGCACTAGGAAGGCTGGGGTCTACTGTTCTCCTTCCTATCTACTTTACTGCGTCCAATATCACACGCAACTTGAGGCAGAAAGTAGCGATAGGTACAATCCTAGGTGGGGGTCTGTGACTCTACCCTCTCTTTATGCCTATGAGAGGACATGAACATCTTGTCACCGCGATGGAATGCATAAGCAGGCCGCTGGGCCCATTCCGGGAGTCAGCCTCCCTTACCTTCCTGCCACTGCCCCTGGGGCTGCAAATTTAGGCCGCTTCTCTTTCTTGCCTAGTTTGATCTTCATCATGAACCAAGCAGGCTGAGCTGGTAACATAAAGTAAAGAAGCCATGGCTATTGAATCCCAGTGGTGCATAAAATAATGGAGAGCAGACCCCCGAAGTCTAGGAGCCAGAAGCAAACTTCATCCCAATCACCGTGGGGCACAAAAAGCTTCCAGTGCACTGGAGCCACAGGTCACAGTTCGGGTGTCTGACACTGTGACAAAAGAAGCAGGTTTTGAGTCTTTTCTTATACTAAGCTCTTGCACCAGGCATGGTTCAGAGACCTTTTACAACCTTGAGGTCAGGCTCAAAGTCATGTTACATTTTAAGTTTTACAACTTTTGAATATAGGTGTAATGTTCTGTCTCTTTAGGAGACAAGCCACACCCACTCCCTTCCTACTTGAAGCCTTAGCCTCTCTCTCTTCTCTTTCCATCTCCCTCTCAGAGAGGCAGCTCTCTTCTCTCTCCCTCTTTTTCTCTCTCCTCTTCTCCCCTTTTTTCATGCCCTCCATAACCCACCTAATAAATGTCCAAGTTTACTCTGCATGGTGTGCCTGCTATCTGTCTCCCTCACCCGCCCACCGCCCACATGGCTAGCCACCAGGGACCAGACACCTTTGGAGACCTGCCACGTGGTCTCATGTCCCAGCCCTGCCTGGTACTGACCTGCTGGCCCCTGCCTGCTGGGGATCCCACAGCAAGCTACTCAGGGATCTGCAGCAATTTTTAATAATCCATTACATTTGTGCTGAGACTCGAGAGGCTCTCCTGTCCCAGTTCCTCTCTGGGGGGTCGGGATCCAGAACCAGGTATTTTCTCCACAAAAACCATGTGTTCTGTAGGACTACTTCGGTGGGTGAGTTTCCCCCATTCTGCTATGGTTGCTTCCCTTAGCTAAAATTGTGTTTGGACTGACCCCGGGATCAGTCCACCCGTGCTAGCACTGCACACTCTGTGTGGTGCATTCGACCTGGGGGCCCAGGGTCCCTCAGATTCTTCTCTTTTTTTTAATCATTTCTTTTTTTCCTCACCTTAAAAGGCCACTAGGAGTGGCCTCTAGCCTCTCTGGCTCCCAAGTCACCCCGACCGGATCCATCTAGGCCTTACCTTCCCACTCATGGCCTGGGAGGACGCCCCCACATGGGTCTTGCGCTGATTCACACCCTGCCCACAGTCGAGAGACATCTCACTGTGCACCTTGTGGTGTTTCGCAGGTTTTCACAATTTCAGCTGTGGGTAGAGAGCCTTCCATGTCTGTCCCCCAGCTTTTTTCAATTCTAGCTGTGGCATGGTGTGGTGCAGCTTTTTCAGTTCCAGCCTTTTGCTCCCCTCTGTGGCTTGTGGTGTGGCAGGGTGGCTCAGCCACAGTGCAAGTCATGCCTTTAGGTCTCTCTTATTAAGCTTAAAATCCCTGCAGCTCAAAAACTGTGGCTTCTCCATATAATATGTGACTGCTGTCATTTTGACTGGGGCCAGGTGACTTCGTTGCCATCTTGCCTGAGAGCCAGGTCAGGTGACCAAGTTCTGCCATCTTTACTGAGTTTTCCCTGCCTGGCTTCCCAGTGTTAACTCTTGTTATGTGGGTGACTTCGCAGCCATCTTGGCTGAGAGCCAGGTCAGGTGACCAAATTCTCCCATCTTTACTGAAGTATACCCTGCCTTGTCCCCCGGTTTACTTATGTTTTTTCACTAAATTCCTTTTGTTGACTCTGTTGCATGTGTTTTACACAGTGGCATGCCTTTGGTAGGGCCCACCAAGAGCATCCACTTTGCCCAATTCCTATTCACTTTCTCTGTGTGTGTTCATACATGTAACTTAAATGCACCTATGCTTAATGTTATAATTGTTCATTGCATATCATTTCAGACTACAAAAACAATAAGTCTCATGTTTTAAACTGGTATGTACTTTTAAGTTTCTTGCAAAAATACTTTATATTTAATCCAACCCTCATTTAAAATATATTAAGCTGTTCTCTACTATTGTCAGTTCTGCCATTAACCTTCTATTGCAAGCAGTTTTTTTTTCTTTCTGTCTTTTTACAAGTGTAAATCTTACCTGTTAAGTTGAGAGCCAGCGCAGTCAAGCTCAGACCCAACCCTCCAGGCAGATTCTATACTGTAGTTATACCTGATAAACAGCCCTCAACTTCTCGGAGATCTGGGAAATATGGCATTTATTAAAAAACTTTTCATAACAAAAAGAGACAGGTTGGCTTCTAACAGCAGCACTTTATTTCCTCCAAAGAAGACAGAAGACAAATGGGCACAGAACAACATCCACCTGCAATTCGCTTCAACTGCCAAGTGCTGACCACTGGTCAAAACTGCCTTTCATGTAAACTAAAGATCTCCAGATGTGGACAGAATCGCTGGAATCGACATCCTAGCTGCTCAGGTCAAGGTAGGCCTGTCTTCCTACAGATTTCTTAGCCCACAGGATCTTCTGGAGCCTGGCAGGCCCTGCGCTAAACAGCAAAAGGCAAATGTGACCTTCAGCGACCATGGAGGACCCTGAGGACTAGGTCTGGGTGCCAACCAAGTAAGTTCTCCGTTGTTTTTTTTAATCAGTAACTCAAGTAAAATTTTATCCTTCTCAAAGATCTCTGATGCAGTTTGACAGCTGAGAGGTTTGGTCAGTTTAAAAGGACAACCTCACCAAACAAATTTCAGTAAAATACAAATGCAAAACCTGCAAGTTATAAAGGTGTGAGGACAAATACAAGTTATCAAACTTCTCTCTCATGCTGCCTTCCATAGTCTTAAAAATACTATTCATTGTGCAAAAAATAATCTGTCACAGTCATTCTGACATAAATATGCTACTGTTTATACAATGTATATGTCTAAAATCCGTTTTCACAAACCCAAAGAATTCTTGTGAGTTCCAGGGAGCCATATTGAAGGATCCACCTTAAACAGGTCAGATACATCCCCATCAATTTCCTGGTCCTAAAAAAAGTTTTTCCCTTAATTTAACTTTGTCCTCTGTTCTGCCAATACCTCAAACAGGTATAAGAGACACCAGACATTTCCATACTACAATCACCGGACAGGAGCAAAGAGACCAACCATGCCAGGATGTGACCAGCACCCAGCCTTCTCAGGTTTCCTCCCAAAGACAATGCCCACAAATAAGCAGGAAGAAGCTTTGAGAATCTGCCAACCCAATTCCTTTAACCTGTGGTGCCTAACCTCCCACTTTTTATTATAAAAAAGAGATGGGAATGTAGTGTTCTGTCTCTTTAAGAGACAAGCCATGCCCACTCCCTTCCTGCTTGCAGCCTTAGCCTCTCTCTCTTTCTGTCTCCCTCTCAGAGAGGCAGCTCTCCTCTCTCTCTCTCTCTCTCTCTCTCTCTCTCTCTCTCTCTCCTCTTCTCCCATCCCCTCCATAACAAATAACCCACCTAATAAATGTCCACCTTTACTCTGCATGGTGTGCTTGCTATCTGTCTCTCACCTGCCCACCGCCCACATGGCTAGCCGCTGGGAACCAGCCACCTTCGGAGACCTGCCGCACGGTTTTGTGCACCGGCCCTGCCTGGGACTAACTATTCTCGAGACCTGCTGCCCCCTGTCTGCCAGGAATCCCACAGCAAGCTACTCGGGGATCCACAGCAATTTTTAATAATCCACTACAATAGAAAGTTATGATGTTAACTTAGGATGTTTGCAAAATCCTGTAGCTGACACGGTTGCTTTTCATTGTTTCTGGAAGAATGTATGGCAAAGAGTAGAGCCACATGGGAGGACAGTTAAAAATAAAGGGAATACAACACAGAGGGTCCCACAGAGGTGATAGTTAGAAGCTAACCTTTGTCTGCCGTACCTGCCTAGCTGGGAGGCTGGAGACAATTGTTAAAAGTTTACCTCGGCATACAGTAGTTGCCCAGATGCCTGCTCTTAAGGCAAAAAGCAATTGTTGAAGGTTAAGAGTGGCTGTCAGCTTTATCCCCCCCCCCACCCCGCCCCAAATGTGTTTAGGGTTTGCAATTTTATACTCTGGGCTCTTCCATGCCAAAGGTGGGAGATAAAGCAGAGACAGGAGGTGTGGCAGCTACGTGACCACAGAGGCTGTGGTAGCTGTGGCCCTGGCAGCGGCGATGGCAGAGATGGAAATGCCAGCAGTTGGCAAAAGCTGTTATCGCTGGCATCACCCCAGCAGCAACCGCAGGAGCCACGGGAGAAGGTGTGAAGTCCTCGAGGAGCCATGGCCTAGGAACAATGGAAAGAAAGAGATGAGCGGGAACTGGGGCCAAAGAAGGCTGAGAGGCTGCAAAGAGCTTGGCTGGGGCAGAATCGCAGATTGCGGCCCAGGCCTGGGACACTCAGTCCCACTCCTGATACCTAAAACTGCAAGAGCCACAACCTTCGTCCCTATAGGGCTGAAGGACCCAGTCCCTGAGGCCTGCAAGAGACTAGGACCCTAGAGGGCACCACCTGCTGCTGCCTCCCATTGCTCTCATTGCTGCTCACGAGCATCCCCTCCCAGCAGGAAAAAACATCCCCTCCTCTCCACAGCAGGGACCACAGCCGCTGATTGGCTGCGCAGCAGGGGGGGACACTGCCTATCTGCTGGGCTCTTCATTCCCGAAGGCCTCTCATAGTCTGGAAAATGAGGCCTTGGAAACCTGCCTGATCTGATTAATACACTTCTTGAGTGAACCTCACGATAGCAGAGGGAAACACTGACTTGAATTCTTTCTTCTAAACGCAGCAGAAAGTATCCCTCTATCACCAAGAGCCTTTGAGTTTAGGAATAAACGAGGCCATTCCTGTTCTTTCCTTGGAGGCTCCCTGACTTTGTGCAACGACAGTGCAGGCCACACCTGGGGGCAGAGATGGGGCAGCTTGAGAGGGTTCTCTCCAGGAGGTGGGGAAAGCTGGAACTGCACTGACAGGGATATTATTTAACAAGCGCCTTGTGGCCACTGTGAGATAGTGGAACATAAAATAACCCCAGACAGTATGACAGGACTTTCCACTCTGAGTTAAGAGGCAGGGGACCCAGAAGCATCAGCAAAATGTGGCATCTACTATTCTGTCCTGTTAACAATAGAAAATTCTAGTTGCCTTTTAAAAATTCCACAAATCTTGATTTTTCTTGCTATTTTTTTTTAAAAAAAGATTGATCTCTTCTTATGCTATGCATATGGGTGTTCTGTCTGTCTGCATGCCCATGCACCCTATGCATGCAGCACCCATGGAGGACAAAGGAGAGAAGCAAGTTCCCCCAGAGCTGGGGCTACAAAAGGCTTTGAGCAGCCATGTGGGCGCTGGAAACAGAACCTGGGGCCTCTGCAGGAGCAGCCGGTGCCTTAACCACTGAGCCACCTCTCAAGCCCTTCTAATGAACTTTTAAATCAAGATTTTGGGGACGGCAGAGATGTTGGGTGGTTAAGAGCACTTGATGCTGTTGCAGAGGACGTAGGTTCAGAATCCAGCAGCCACAGGGTGGCTTCACTGCCTTTCATAACTACAGTTCCATAGGGTCTGATATGCTCTTCTGGACTCCAGAGGAACCAGGTACACATCTAGGTATACATACATACATACATACATACATACATACATATACACATGCTTGCACACACATACATTCAGGCAAACACTCACAGACCTGAAAAGCAATTAAATTAAAAAAGTTATTAGGGAGTATGAACCGGCTAAGAACAAGAGGAACAGATGACAACCCAGCTAGAAGGGCATGGTCAAATAGGAGTGAGGGAAGAGAAGGAGCCGGGAGTTTAGCACAGCCCTCATCCCTTGGTTAGTGAGAGTTAAGAAAGCAGGAGAAAGAGGAAATCTATGGCAGAGCTTTAGTGACCCAAAGCTTGAAATCCAAGGTTATGTAGCCAAACCCAGAACAGCCGGAGAAGCCAGTGTCAAGTCACAGCACAAGGATACAGCAAGCCAGCGGTCCCTCATCCTCTGGGTCTGAAAAGTGCAAAGGATCCAAATCTTTACACTGATCTTTCAGTTACGAGGGATGGTTTCTGGAGATCTTGTATTGAAAGAGAATCTAAGGCTTTCTCTGGGATTGACAGGAGTACATTGCAATTGATTGGTGATGTCTGATGCACAGAGTTTGAGGGGAGGGGAAAGAGGGAGCTCAATTAGTGTGGAAGGAAAGAGCACTGCTTGTGGCCTAGACAAGCCCAACAGTATTCTTGGAATGGGGATTTAGGTCAAAGGTCCAAAGACTGTGTGACTATCTTTAACATATGTCCCACGTGCTATTTCTCTTGTGAACTCATGAACAAAGTGATATATTGTGATTTGGATATGTTTTTAGATTCCACTGCCATGACAAAAATTTAAATAATCTGATATCAGTTGTTCAAATTTTATATCTCATTAGCTTTTGGAATTTGGGTCATAAGACTTTCTCTTGCAGAGCCAGGCAGATAGTGTAGAGCCCTCTGGTTATTTGTGGAGTGCCATGGGGTGGGTTATCTGTATGAGCTTGAACCATCACTTTCAGCCTCCAGCCTTGTGCTCCAGAGTGCTGGCATTCAAGTGTCCAGCCCATGATCCCGGGTACTGCTCTCTGGCAGTTCACTAGCTGACTTCAGTCAAAATGACAAGATTCTCCTTCACAGAAAATGTCACATCACTGCTTTTCCTTCTGACATCAAGAGGTTCACACATCCATGTGACAAAGGTTCTTGACATAACAGCCAAGCAAGTATAGACTCTGTGTCCCTCTCCAGATGACACAAGAGGCCTGTGCGCAAGCCGAGAGGTCTCTGCAAGTGGCACTCAGTACTGCCTGGCCTAGATTTGAGCAGAAACAGAATAACCCCCTTTGGGCGGGAGTTTATTTTATTTTGTTTGTAAGAACATATAAACCAAACCTTTGATCAGTGTCTAAGAACCAGATCAATAAGATTTTGGTTTTGTTGTAATGTTTATACTTCATCACCAAGAACGTAAAATGAGCTGACAAAATAAAACAGCTACATATAATTTTAGGGCTAACACTGCAAAGGTGAGAAGTCACAGAGTATATGTGCTTGACTGTGATCTCCTTCCTTCTGTGGCAAGCAGTCTGAGGCCAGCATTGCACAAGTTGTTCCTGCGTTCCCCCAAATGTCTCATGAATGATAAACATGTTCACACGGTTAAAGTGGGAAGATGGTGTTGAGGAGTTATGGAGATGGCTTAGGTGAGAGAAGTCCTGGCTGAGCAATCATGAAGATCTGCATGTGATCCCCAGCACCCACACAAGCAGTGATGCTCCTAATCTCAGCACTGGAGAAGGAAGAGACAGGCAGATCCATGAGCCTTTTTTGGGGTAGCCAGCCTAGTCCTAGTGAGAGACCCTGCCTGCAAAACTCCCAGCCAGACAGCCCTGTGGGTTGACAACTGAGGTTGACCTCCGGTCTCAATGTGAGTCTTCATGGGCGCCCACCCACACATGAGCATGCACACACCTGGCATAGGAGGTAGGAGGTCCTTCTGTATTTGTGTTGCTTTTGTTGGTTAAATAAAGAAACCGCCTTGGCCTTTTGATAGGGCAGAAATCAGGTAGGCGGAGTAGACAGAACAGAATGCTGGGAAGAAGGCAGGGAGAGAGCTGCTGCCATGGAGTCAGAGTCAGACATGCTGACTCTTTCCCAGTAAGCCATGACCTCGTGGTGACATACAGATTATTAGAAATGGGTTGAATCAAGATGTGAGAGTTAGCCAATAAGAGGCTAGAGCTAATGTGCCAGGCAGTAATTTAATTAATACAATTTCTGTGTGATTATTTCTGGTGTAAGCTAGCTGGGCAGTGGGACGCAGCCCGTTCCTCCTACTACAGATTGGTGCCCAACGTGATGGACTAAATCCACTTAAAAATCTGAGAGGGCTTAAAAAGGAGAGAGAAAGAGTTTAACAGAGTTTTTGCTGTTTGTTGGCACTGTGCCACACAATGGTTTCCTGACTCAGCAGCCATATGAAAAAAAAAAAGCCATGCAGTTTTAAAACAGGGCTCCCTGGACTGTGCTGCCAGCGCAAACTCCAGCTACGAAGCATTTCAATGGCTTTTATGGGGCCGGATGTTTGTGTGCCCACTCAGGACTGGGAAGAAAGTACTCTGAGACCATGCCAATGGCTCTGCGCTCCCCACCTGGTCAGACAGTGGGATGAGGCTTAGGCAGGCAGGAGAACATGGTGAATTCGTGCCACCATACACAGAGATGTTTCCAGGCTGCACAGTGCTCTGCATGGCTGATTTGGCTGTAACTCAGATAAAAAGTGTTTATGTGTTGCACACTCATTCTCAGAGTTAAAATGCTGAGTGTGGCTCCTACCTGGTGGCCCCAGAGCTAGCAGAAATGGTACATCCATCATTTTGAAATTGGAGAGGTGGAGCCAACATCCAGAGCAGCTGCAACCAAGCTGCTTAGCATTTTAAAAACTCTTCAAGACAGTAGAGAATTAAAGACAATGCAATAAGATGGATTCAGACATAAAAGGCCTCTAAATGGGTCACAGTGTTGGATGGGTGTACGTAGGCTTGGGAGAGAAAAGAAAGAGTATAGAGAGCCACCATGAAGCTGCCAGGTCAGACATGCTGAATATTTCCTGGTAAACCATGACCTGTGGTAAACACAGATTAATAGAAATGGGTTAGATCAAGATGTAAGAGTTGGCCAAGAAGAGGCTAGATATAATGGGCCAGGCAGTAATTTAATTAATACAATTTCTGTGCAGTTATTTCGGGTGTAAGCTAGCCGGGTGGTGGGACTCAGCCTGTGCCTCTTACAACTCATTTATACAGAAGAAAAAAATAAGGTGTGATGTGGGATTCCCCTGGTAATCTGTGATTGCCACTGAATAATAAAGAAACTGCTTTGGGCCTATAGCAGGGTAGAACAGAGCGAGGTGGGGAAAACTAAACTGAATTCTGGAAGAAAGAAGGCAGAGTCAAGGTGACACCAGGTAGCCACCAGAGGGGAAAGACGCAAGCTTCCAGCTGGAACCTTGCTGGTAAACCACAGGCCCCATGGTAAAATATAAAATAATGGAAATGGGTTCATTCTAGATGTAAGAACTAGCTAGCAATACATTTAAGCTATTGGCCAAACAGTATTGTAATCAATACAATTTCTGTGTGATTATTTTGGGAGTCTGGGTGGCCGGGAAACAAACAAGCAGCCTCCTACTACAAAGGTGCTGTAGTATTGAGTGCTGTAAATCAGTGTGTACTTAGACTTGAATGTATTCCCTGATGCATTCCCAGTCCCTAGAAAAATATCTGTCGCATGGTAGTTCTTAGCAAAGGAGGAATGCAACCTGGGAAAGTTTGTTAACAAGCTTGTCCTATGCAATGTAGCTCCTTCCAAGACTATCCTATACTCGCATATCTATGCCATGTCCAAGGGTCGGTGTTCTTTGAAGCATTCCTGGACATCCTCTGAGAATCAAGGAAGAAGTGTCACCTTTTTCCCTTGAGATCTAAGTCCCACCACTTCTATCCAGATATTGACTGCCCTGTGACATTTAACTCCTCCTAGAAGATAGAGTCTGTTTGCCTCTGCGGGATGGTCATGTCCCACAGACCAGGATCTGATTTCTTCATTCCATGGACCTACTGCTGAGAGCAGTAGAAATTTGACCCCCGTCTGAAGAGATACTGAGGAACCCTCCTAAGTGAAGTGATGCGGCTCACTGGGGCATAGTAGGGAAGACAAATTAGAGTTCAGTGGGAAGTATGGTGAACTATGGTCAGGATTGCCTGGGATTCAGACGCTGGCCCCAGAAGACAGCTTGCTACATGTAGAGCCAACTGTAGGTAGCGTTCATCATTACCATCCAACAGCCTGCTACCTAAAAGTCATCTGTAGAGCCTAAGACAGCACATTCCCTATAGGGGTCACTAACAAGGGAAGGAATTTGGAACTCCAAGGGGGCACAATGAGCCTTGATGGGTGTCTGGACCTAGGGGGCTGGTCTGCAGGAGGACTGTGAGGCAACAGGGAACCTGAGACACTTTGTCCACAGCATAGCTACCTTGTGGTTCTTGTCCTCACGAGTAGGTAGTAAATAGGCCTACTCCTCAAATGCAGAGACAGTCAATCTTTTGTTCAGGTGTTAGAGCACACAGTACTGAGTTCTGTCCTCTGGGGCTTGGTCACTGAGGGACAGATGAAAACCCAGGGGGATGAGAGGACTCAGGGGCACTTCTGCTGCCATGCTTCATCTGGTGACAGGGGACTTAGTAATCTCACTGTGAAGTAAGAACTGATCTGACTTTTTAAAATCCACATATAACATACAGGACTACGGTGGTTTCTAGGCTTTTCAATTTTAGTTTTGTTACTTTAATTAATTAATTTGGTACAGGTTCCGTATGGTGCCTCAGCCTCCTGAGTGCTGGGATTGTAGGTATGCACCACCATATCTAGAGCATGGTTTTATGTTGCTGTTTTGGTTTTTTGTTTGTAAACTAATATATTAATATACAGGTTGTAATGGTAAAATAAAATGCTGCAGGTCCCTGAGTGGTGGCAGTGGGCCACTGTGGGTGGTTTAGGGCAGCGGCGGATGGGAGACCACAGTGGGCCATTGGTGGGGCAGCTAGTACCACGAGGAGCCACAGTGGGTGACAGATAAAGATGGATAGGCATGCCATGCAGAGTGAGATTGGATATTTATTTAGTGAATTATAGAAGGAAAGAGGAAAAGGGAGAGGGAAGGAGAAGGGGGAAAAGCAGAGAGAGGTAGAGAGAAAGAGAGAGAACAAGAAACAGAGGGGGGAAGAGGGGAAGAGGCAGAAGTAGTCTCTTTGGGAGAGAGATGGAAAAAGAAGGGGCTCAGGCTGGAAGTGAAGGAAGATCCACTTGCCTTGGTGGAAGGGGAGGGGGAGTGGGCAGGGCTTGTCTCTTAAAGGGACAGGACAGACTATTACATTTCCATCTCTTTTTTATAATAAAAAGGCGGAAGGTTCGGCATAACAGATTAAAGGAATTGGGGCAGCGGATTCTCAAGACTGCTTCCTGTTTATTTGGGGCATCATCTTGGGGGGAGAGCTTGAGAAAGCTAGGTGCTGGTCACATACTGGGGTAGCTGGTCTCTTTGCTCCTGTCTGGTGTTTGTGGTATTGAAATGTCTAGTGTCTCTTACACCTGTTTAAAGTATTGGCAGAACAGAGGACAAAGTTAAGTTTAGGAAAAACAAATTTTAGGACCAGGGAATTGAGAGGGGTCTATCTGACTTGCTTAAGGTGGATCCTTTAATTTGGCTCCCTAGAACTCACAAGAATTTTTTGGGTTTGTGAAAACATAAGTTTTGGCATATTTATGTCAGAATGATGATGACAGATGTTTTTGCACAATAAAAAATATTTTTAAGACTATGAAAGGCAACACAAGAGAAAAATTCGATAGCTTATTTTTGTCCTCACACCTTTATAACTTGCAGGTACACACCTGAATAACTTGTATTTGATTGAATTTTACTGAAATTTGTTTGGTGAGCTTGTCCTTTTAAACTGACAAACCCTCTCGGCTGTCAAACTGGATCAGAGATATTTGAGAATGATAAAATTTTACTCAAGTTATTGATTAAAAAATGACAGAGAACTTACTTGGTTGGCACCTAGAACTACTCCTCAGGGTCCTCCATGGTTGCTGAGGGTTGTTTTTCTTTTGCTGTTTAGTGCAGGGCCTACCAGACTCCAGAAGATCCTGTGGGCTGAGAAATCTGTAGGAAGACAAGCCTACCTTGACCTGAACATCTAGGCTGTCGGTTCCAGTGATTCTGTCCATGTCTGGAAATCTTCAGTTTAGATGAAAGGCAGTTTCGCTCAGTGGTCAGTGCATGGCAGTTGAAGCAAATGGCGGGTGGACATTGTTTTGTACCCATTTGTCTTCTTTCTTCTTTGGAGGCAATAGAATGCTGCTGCTAGGAGCCAACCTGTCTCTTTTTGTTATGAAAAGTTTTTTAATAAATAAATATTTAAATGTCATATTCCCCAGATCTCTGAGAAGTTGAGGGCTGTTTACTGGGTATAGATAAGTTATAGAATCTGCCTGGAGATCTGGGTCTGAGCTTGGCTGTACTGGCTCTCAACTTTACA
Source organism: Ondatra zibethicus (assembly GCA_004026605.1). Lineage (NCBI taxonomy): Eukaryota > Metazoa > Chordata > Mammalia > Rodentia > Cricetidae > Ondatra > Ondatra zibethicus. The sequence continues at coordinate 98,763 of PVIU01000661.1, read as the reverse complement.
GGTAAGATTTACATTAGTAAAAAGACAGAAAGAAGAAAAAACTGCTTGCAATAGAAAGTTAACAGCAGAAGTGACAATAGTAGAAAACAGCTTAGTATATTTTATATTATAATTTTGTAAGAGACTTAAAAGTACACATAATTTAAAACATGAGGCTTAATTGTTTTTGTAGTCTGAAATGAGATACAATGAAGGACAATTATGACATTTAACAGTAAATATAGGTGCATTTAAGCTATATGTATACACACACACATACACAGTGAACAGGAATTGGGTGAAGTAGATGCTTTTGATGGGTCCTACCAAAGGCATGCCATTGCACAAAACACACATGTAACAGAGTCAGCAAGAGGAATTTAGAGACAAAAACATAGGTTAATAATCTGTCCTGTCCCTTTAAGAGACAAGCCCCACCCACTCCCTCCCCCATCCACTGAGGCAGGCTGAGTCTCTTCCTTTTCCGTCTCCCTCTCGAAGAGGCAGTTTCCATCCCTCCCTTCTTTTGCCTCTCTCCCTCTGCCCCTCTCCCTCTGCCCCTCTCCCTCTGCCCCTCTCCCTCTGCCCCTCTCCCTCTGCCCCTCTCCCTCTGCCCCTCTC
>PVIU01000661.1:0-89835 GCA_004026605.1 Ondatra zibethicus | reverse complement strand
CCACCCCCAGGTTAAGTTTAAATGACAGTATGATCAGTCCACTGGGGACCTGTAGCCTCTCCATGTAACTTCCTGTCTTGCTATGGTCCTCACTGTACCCCAACGTACCACACACACACACACACACACCATGTGCATCCTTGGGCCCACATGGGATGTCTTACAGTTCTTGCATGTGCCACAAACTTCTTACACATAGGCCCTTTGTATGTACACTTCCCCTGGCAGGAAGGACAGGGCCAGTTCTTCTGCTCACAATTCACGAGGTTCACCCACACAAAAGCCATCAGGATTTGATTTTGAGGTGCTCTTCTCCCCTTCTCTCACGCCTTGGATGAGGCCTCTCCAAGAACTCGAGGCCCCTTGATGGTACTTATCACCCTGGAGGGCCAGCTTGTCACTCGCTGGCAGGCAGACCCTTTGGCACTGCAGAAAACAGTTCCACGTTTGCCTTACACTCAAGGAATTCTGTGAAGGAAGGGAGAGAAGATGAGAAGGGGGAGGAAGGGAGTTGGAGAAGCTAAAAGGAAAGAGGAGGGGCAGGATGAACATGTGGACATGGTACTGATGTGGGTTCTGAGGAGTACCTGCTAGTGGGGAGGATGATGTAAGATGGGACCCTTGTGAACTTTGGAACTTCCTGAAAGAAGATCAATGACAGAATCCTTGGTCAGCACTTCCAATCATGTAGGACAATGGGACATAAGAGCCAATAGCTGTCCTGGTCTCCGGCCTCTGCCTTCATCCTGGGACTAAGCCATCATGTCCCTGTGTCTCAGTTTCCTCTGCAGAGACTGTCCAGTTCCTTAGCTTCTGTCACCTGTGGGTCATTCGCTCCCTGAGCGCCAGCTCTGTCTCAAATCTAGCTCTGACTTTTCTGTTGTTTCTCAGTCTGGGCTGCTTGTGATGGAGCTGATGAATGGGTTCTCTGACCGGAGAGTTCACCAATTAATACCAAAATTCACTGCAGCCCTTAAAACAGCCAAACAAGCCACAGCAAATGAGAGCTGACAGGGAAGGCTCAGGAGGTGTTTTCTAGGCCAGGCCCATCCATTCCATCAGCAGCGATAGGAAGGGCACCAAGGCCAAAGGGTCCCAACACTGTGCAGAAGGCCCTGCCTAGCTCCCCTTAGAAGTGAATGACTCAGTGAGTCTGTCACCATCCAGCACAGATGCCAATGGGAAGCCCAGTGTGAGGTGTGGGCCTCTACAGCGGCCAGAGACAGACAGACAGCCTCTACAGAGGCCAGAGACAGACAGACAGCCTCTAAAGAGGCCAGAGACAGACAGACAGCCCTACAGAGGCCAGAGATAAACAAACAGCCTTTACAGAGGCCAGAGACAGACAGCCCTACAGAGGCCAAAGACAGACAGACAGCCCTACAGAGACCAGAGACAGACAGCCGGTGCTCATCTCTCATAGCAATCAGATGGGTGGGGGAGGGGAAGGAATGGGAGTGTGAATGCAGGCATTTCCACCCAGTTAATCTGAAGTATCCAATAACAGGGAGTGAAAGGAAGCAGGGGTCTACACTTGCGAGCTGTCATTCACTTTTGAAGTTGTCCTTTGGGGAAGATGCTTAAGACACAAGGAAATCCTTTTAAGATAATATCTAGTGAAAAAGATCTCACAAGACATGCCAGTTAGAATTTGTAATCTGATTATAATTATGCAGACCACTCAGATATAATATATCATAAGGACAATGGGGTCATGGAGGCGAGCTATCACCCTCTAGAACCTCTTGTCCTCTACCTTTCTGATTTTTTTAAAAATAAATATATTTTATGATGCTACACGATGATTAATTTTTTTTTCAGAAGAATCACAGTAAAGGCCCCTGAGAGACCATTCAGTTCAGTGGCTCTAAACACAGCTGTGCTGGGACCCAGCTGGTTTCCTTGCCAGTAAGTGGTAGCAACCTAAGTGCAAGGTCAGGACCACAATCCTAGAGAGCCAACTCAGAAAACCCATCAACACACAACACACACATACACACACACTCACACACATACACACATATGCATACATACTCATACACACACACTCACATACGCACATACACACATGCACACATAGATACACGTACACATACACATACATTCGCGCATACATACACACACACACACACATACTCTCTCATACACACAAAACGATAACAACAAACAATACCGGCCGTCATCTTAAAGGGAATAGACATAGTTTATTCTGGAGCCAAGCTTGAGTGACCATATCCAGGGAATACAGGCTTAGGTTATTCCGAACTCCATGTTCCAACATGAAAGCAGCTTCATGGCATTTTACAGTGTTATAGAACAAAGAAACCATAAATCAAGCAGGTTTAAAACACATTGCTGGGGACCTCAGAGGCATTTACAGCAAGATGGGGAAGTTCTCCCGCCAAGCCTCAGACACAGGCTGATCTTCTCAACCTTGGGGTTGGTGAAAGCTAACGAGCCTGCTAGGTTAACAGATTCTGAAGGTTTTCATCTATTGTCACAGAATGTTCCTTCCAACACAGAGGTGGGCAAGAAGTAGCTATTCAGGGGTCTAAAGCTAGCCTGAGAGAAGGTAACTAGTCTCTGGGCCCACCCCACGCCAATGTCTCCACATCGCTGCAGCTCAGTCAGTCTCTGCAGACCAGACGGGGCTTCTTTCCAGGAGTTTTTATTGGCATTTAATTAAAAATAAACCTGCTAGTGTCAAGTCAAACATTTCCAATGGGAAGCGGCTGCTCTGGTGTCTCTGCCCTTTTTGATGCAGAATGAGAAACCAGCATCCCCAGTGAGAAGTCACCTGGCAAGCCCATGATAGACACGGGACTGGAGCTCAGGGCTTATTCTGGTGTGGTGCTGTGGATTTGGGGTAATTAAACACTATTTTAAACCCCGTGTCTCACAAGTCTCCTGTCGTCCCGTGATGGGGCTTCCCGGAGCCTGCCCTTCCAGAAAGGCCTGGCCAGACAGGCTGTTCAAGAATGCTGATTGGAGTCAGTGTGGCTTTTCTTGTGATCTTTTATGAACAAAGGCATCTAGCCCTCAGGCTTTGAAATGTTAATATTGAGGAATGAATAAAAGGTCCCTGACCCCAAAGGGCTGGCATTATTACGGCTGTCTATTTTGACCTCTGGGCCAGAAAAGACGTTGTTATCCTCCCTTGGTGTGCCAGCATGGTGTGTCTACATGGGACACTGGAGGGGAGGGTAGCCCTAGTCATCTAACTAGATCACTCATGTGCCAGAGGAGCCAACCTTCAGTCTGTGTGAAAGACCCCCAGAGTTGGGAGACTCTCACTCAAGTCTCGGGATAACACGACCCCCCCCAAGAACTCATGAGAGACTGTCCTTGCTGTAATCACAGGAGGTTTGACAGGAACCAGCGTGCTGGGGCCGAGACTCATATCCCACGCAGGGGTAGAGGAGTTCGACCCCGAGTAGCTGGGAGAAGGGGCATTTAAGGGAAGAAACCACACCCAAAGGGGGTAGGGAGGGCGTCATTGGAAAATTCTGAAAATACCAGTGATAATCACAAGGGGGTAACTCCCCCGTTTCTCAAGATTGTTCTCAAGATTATAATCTAACTTTGTGGTCAGCCAGTTCCTGGAACAGAGTCACGGAACCGGCTATCCTAGATTTTTGGCTCTACTCTTCCTGCTAGGGCGTCGGGATTTATCCTGGTCTTTCATGTGGACACACCAGCCAAGGAGGTGGCCTGAAGACCCAGCTTCAGTCAGAGGCTGTGCCAGTCCTGAGTCTGTTTTCATGGTAATTCGAAGGCCCACTAGGCTAGGACTTCTCAGTAAAGTCACCTACTTCTGCAACTATATCTTATTCAAAGATAAGTCACTAGAGATGCTAGGTGTCTGACTATGGTTTCTGGTTCTCATGGAAAGCTCCCTAGACACACAGCTTTTCTCTCACTGGGCTTGAGGATTTATGCAGAGGTTAGAGGTTTGAAGACTAGCTGATGTCCATCCCAGGGCTCATGCAAGTCATTTAAAAGGAAGAAGGGTCACACTATCCAGGCCTGTCACAGGGACAGAAAGGCAGCCAGCAAACAGGCTATTCTAGATGCCAGGAGCAACAATGAGGACAACGCCTTGGAGGAGGACAGGATTCCTTTCCCTCCTCTAGGTGGGACAGCATGAAGAGGTAGCATTGTGGGAAGACACCATGGGCCATCGGGGCAGCAGCAGCATTAGAGGGCCTCTGCAGATCGTGGGAAGAAGCAGAAGTAGGATCCTGAGGAGATCTGCAAACTGTTCACAGGCCAAATCAGAAAGGTCTAAAGGGCAGGGTGAAGGGAAAGTGCCTTGCTGAGCTCCGAACTCATGGTCACAGCAAAGGCTGCTCAGGAAAGTTTGTGACTGTTTAATCATGGCCACTGCACCCCAGAGACAGCGGAGGGAGGGGTCTCTCTCCTAGTAAGCACATAAGCAAGGCCAACAGAACAGTAGTACATAGTGAAAAGGAACGAGGTCTCAAGAGCAGTACCCCGTGTCCTGGTGACAACTGTGGATCCCACCTGGTTTATCGGCCAGCCCTTGGAGAGAAGTGTGAGGATTAAGAAAGAAATTGACAAGAGACAACTGATAGAGCCGGGAGGGCATCCAGTAAATACTGAGATTCGCCCTGTGTTTATTTCTTTTAGGCTTTATATACCCCAGTCTAAAGAGGAGGGGGAGGACAAGAGACTTCTTTACTATGATACAAGGATACAAGGAACAACCAAAGTAGTTAGTTACCTTCTCAATACCCAAAGCGTCAAGTAACCACAGCCTAGGTCAGAATATCCTGTGAGAAGCCACACCTTGGGTCAAACCTCCCGTCCATAACCTTGAAGAATAGGTATGAACTCTCTGACCTTCAGTCGGGGTGGAATGAATCCACAGGCATCCGTGGGCTCCCCCACTCAAGCCAGGACACAGCATGGAAGAACCTTAAATGCAGGCTGCGGTGAGAACATGCCTGACGAGGCTGCACGCTCACTGTGGGATTCCAAATGCATGCCCATCTGCAGAAGCAGCATTAGAGATGGCGAGTGGATTCATGATTACCTCAGGCTCAGTGACGAGAGGCTGGAGCCTGAGAAGCATGCTCGTGCACAGGTGGCTCAGTCTGGATAACTGAGTGGTTCTGTTTATCTGAGGTTGTTCTCCCTATGGACTCTGTTACCTATAGTCAACTAGGAACTGAAAATATTAAAGAAAAACCTCAGACATAGCAATAAATGTGTTTAAAGTAATTTTAATTATGCTGTGCTATTGTTATTATTCTGTTTTATAGTTAGTGCCAATATCTTACTGGGCCTAATTTATAAACTAAATGCCATCATACATAGGAATATATAAGAAAAATCAATACAGACATAATTTAATTTAGGCTATCTTATGTTACAGCCAGAGACAGCCACTGACTCGCCTCACTTTCTTGTGCCTGTGGGTGTTGTGTGTTTTATAATCTGAACATTCCTAGCATTACCAAGTTAACTGAAACAGTCAGTCCTGCTTTTCAAATGCAAACTCACCCTGTGTCTGGCACATTTGGTAACTACCCTAATATTCCACAAAGTCTCACCCTTCAGGGGGCCATGGTGGTCTATGGCTGCTGCTATTTCATGTTAACACTGTAATTATTTGAGTATTACTGTGAACCCTATCATTCTAAGACAGTCAACTCTGGTGATAATTGTTGAGTGTCTGTCCCATTGACCATTGGCCATTTCTCCTCTCCCCATCACTCTCCTCTGCTCTGCTCTCTCCTCTTCTCTCCTCCGCTCTGCCCTGCCTGTTTATGGAGACACAATACTGAAATGAGGCCACTTAACCCTACAAGGCCTTCTAATATTCTGGTGAAAGAGTCTTACACCTCTTTCTTTAAATCAACAGCTAGAAATGCTCAACTTAGGAAGGCATATTGAAAGTCACGTTGGACCAAAAGCTACATCAGTTAGTCAAGGTCCGAAGGCGAAGGAAATATTCCTGAAGGAAATGGCGGTGCAAATCAGGTAAGTGCACCATGAGAAAGGAGATGATTGAGGAAGCGGCCATGTGGGCTGGATGGAAGACCAAACTGGCCAAAGTGTGCCCTGAGCCCAAATTGTATTACTCAGGGTTCCCCAAAGGAGCAGAACCAGAATGAATATATACATACATAGATACACACATATATGGGATTTATCGGAGTGGCTTATGGGCTGTGGTTCAGTTAATCCAACAATGACTGTCTACCAACATAAGGTCCAAGAATCCACTAGCTTCTCAGTCCATGAGGCTGGATGTCCCAGCTGGTCTTCACTGTATGCCAGAATCCCAAAGCTATGATGCCAGTGAAGGAACGGGCTTGCCAGCAAGAGTAAGAGCAAGGGGGTAAAGAGAAAGCTTCCTTCTCCAGGGCCCTTTATACAGACTGCCCGCAGAAGGTGTGGTCCAGAGTCAAGGTGGATCTGCCATCTCAAAAGACCTGGATTAAAGGTGTATCTTCTTACCTCCAATTATCTAGAGTCAAAGTGGATCTTCCTACTTCAATTGATTTCATTAGAAAATAATCACTCACAAGTGTACCCAGACACTTGAGTTTTAGTTAATTTCAGATGTAGTCAGGTTGACAACCAAGAATAGCCATCACAAGCCCATCCTTTGTCAACATGACACACAATCATATTATCATTACTAATTTTCAATTTAGAACAATAACCAGTTAATAATCACACGTAACATGCTATAACTAACCTTTGTACAAACACAAATTTATAAATTTGTAATAGGTGGCAATATCACTTGAGGGACATTCTTTTGTTTTCTCAAAACTTAAGTATGATAGCATGTCTTAGGGTTTCTACTGCTGTGAAGAGATACCATGACCAGGGAAGCTATTATAAGGAAGAAGATTTAATTGGGGTGCTTACTTGCAGTTTCAGAGGCTCAGTCCATTATCATCATGACAGGGAGCACGGCAGCATGCAGGCAGATATAGTGCTGGAGCTAAGAATCCTACATCTTGCAGGCAGCAGGAAGTCAACTGATTCACTGGGTGGTATCCTCAGCACAGGAAACCTCAAAGCCCACCCCCACAGTGACACACTTCCTCCAACAAGGCCATACCCACTCCAACAAAGACACACCTCCTAATAGTGCCACTCCCTATGAGATTATGGGGGCCAATTTCATTCAAACTATCACATGACCACCAATATTCTCTTAATTAATGTTATATTACATGATACAGAAATCAAGGAAAGAAAACATAAATATCTGTGCAAACACATTTTTTAGCAAAATATGACAGAAACACTCATGTCAATTATAATCCTTATTTCTGAAATCGTTCATGTGCTTTAGCTGGTATCTATACCTACCTTCCTCTACTATCCATTCTGGATGTCCCCCACTCTCCGCAAGCCCCTCAGTGGCTCTTAGCTCTTTTCCTGGAAGAATGAGTCATAGCTTCATTCCTGAAGGGTCAATGCCCTTTGCCATCCTTCCTGGACAGGAACGTTGTAATTTCCCATTGACTTTAATCACAGAAGTTGTAACACCAAGAGGTGCCCTAAAGGATCTCCTGAACTCCAGACATAATTTTGTTTTTCTTCATTGTGAATAAGCCATCCAATTTCCCCTTGGTAATTTGGATCAATAACCCCTCCCAACACTGTTACTCCTTTCTTAGCCTGTTGGCTTAAGGGCATCAGAAACCCAAAGTGGCCAGGGAACATCTGAGCTTCCCTCTGAAGTGAAAAGGAAATAAAGATGTTCCTAGTGGGTTACTAGGGGTGATGGTAAGTGGGACCATTTCCTTTTCCACTTCTGATTCCTCAACCTGTAGATTCTGGCTATGGGAGAAACCATACCATATACTGGACACTGTAGTAGTCAGGGTTCTCTAGACAGGACTTATAGAATGAATCTCTCCATATATGCAGAAAGGAGATTTATTAGAATATCTTACAAGTTACAGTCCAGCTAATCCAACAATGGCTTGCTGTAAATATAAAATCCAAGAATCAAGTAATTGTTTAGTCCAAAAGGATGGCTGCCTCAGCTGGTCTTCAGTAAATGAGGGAATCCCAAACAAGTGGGATATTGCCAGTGAAGGAATGGACTTGCTAGTGAGGGCAAGAGCAGGCAGGCAAAGAGCAATATCTTTCTTCTTCCATGTCTTCATACAGGCTTTTGGCAGAAAGTGTGGCCCAGATTAAAGGTGTGTCCTTCCCACCTCAAGATCTGGGTTAAAGGCATGTGTCCTCTTAATTTAAAGATCCAGATTAAAAGAGGACCTTTCTACTTCAAATTAAAATAAACAATTCCCCATAGGTGTACCCTCCATTTTGGGGTTTTGGTTCCAGATGTAGTCAAGTTGACAACCAAGAATAGCCATCACAGATGCTAATTCAAAGTACACACCACATTCTGGAGAACCCTGCCCCTGCTCTCCAGGATGCTGCCACCTAATTGGCATTGTAACTGTTTCTTCAAAAGGCCATTGCATGTTTCTATCAAGACAGCTGCTTCAGAATGGTGACCATGGTAAGACCAGTGGGTCCCATGGCTGTGGACCCATTGTCATACTTCTCTGGCTGTGAAGTAAGTTTCTTGGTCAGAAGCAATACCATGATGGTGAGTAAAGCATTCGGTAAATCCATCCATGGTAGTTTTGGCAGAAGCATTACATGCAGGAAAGGCCACTCCATCACCAGAATGAGTATTCCAGCAAGGACAAAGCATTTTCCTTTCTACAGAGGAAGCAGTCCAGTGTAGTCTGCCTGCCACCAGGTCACTGGCTGGTCACCCCAGGGAATGATGTCATATCTGGGTTCAGTGTTGCTCTCTGTTGTTGGCAGATCTGGAACACAGCAGCACATTCAGCAGATACCACGTGGTGAGTGGCAGTCCATGTTGCTGAGCCCCTGTAGAACCTTTATTGGACAATGACAGGGATGGCTGGGGACAGAGGCTGGCTGTCCAGGCAATGGTTCATCCTATCTATTAGATTATTGAATTCTTCTTCTGCTGAAGCCACCTTTTGATGATCATTTATGAGGAACATAAATATCTTCACATCTTTCACCCATTTGGAGAGATCTAACCACATACTTCTTCCTCAGATGTCTTTCCCACCATTTTTCCAATCATGTTCATTCCAAGTCCCTGACCATCCAGCCTACATCCCATTGATTGCCGACAGCCATGACTGAGGACATCATGGATATGTGTGGACAATCACATATCTGGTCATTTCTCCTTCCAAACAAAGTATATGATGGTGTGTACTGTCCAAAGTTCTGCCCACTGTGAGGATTTCCCTTTTTTGGTGTCTTTATTTCCTGTCTTCTGGTTGGCACATATAGACACAAGTTTCTGTCCCACCCAGTACCAGTCATTCAGTCCCAAAAAACCACACAGAGGATTATATTAATTATAAACTGTTTGGCCTATTAGCTCAGGCTTATTATTAACTAGCTGTTACAACTTAAATTAACCCATAATTCTTGTCTATGTTTACCACATGGCTTGGTACCTTTATCAGTGAGGTATTCTCATTTTGCTTCCTCTGCATCTGGCTGGTGACTGTGTCTATCTGCCTTTCCTCTTCTCAGAATTCTCCTAGTTTGGTTGTCCCACCTATACTTCCTGCCTGGCTACTGGCCAATCAGCATTTTATTAAACCTGTACAAGTAATGAATCTTTACAGTGTATAAGAGCAGTATCCCACAGCAGGCATATGTGATACCAGAAAGTCCAAAGTAGTTGCTACCTCCTGTTCACTTAGTCCAGTCAGCACAATATCATCAATATAGTGAATCAGCATGATGTTTCGTGGGAGAGACAGATGATAAGATCACCTCACGCTAAGTTATGATACAGGGCTGGAGGGTTAATAAATACCTGAGGCAAAACTGTAAAGGTACATTGCTGGCTTTGCCAACTGAAAGCAAATTGCTTCTGGTGGTCCTTATGGACAGATACCAAAGGAAAGGGGACTTGCTAGATCAATTGCTACATACCATGTACCAGGAGATATGTTAATCTGCTCAAGTAAAGACATCATATCTGGTACAGCAGCTGCAATTGGAGTCACTATTTGATTGAGTTTTCGATAGTCCACTGTCATTCTCCACAATCCACCTGTCTTCTGCTCTGCCCAGATAGAGAGTTCAAGGGAGGTGTGGTGGGAACCAGCACCCCTAAATCTTTCAAATCCTTGATGGTGGCAGTAATTTCTGCAGTTCTTCCAGGGATGCAATACTAGTTTGGGTTCACTATTTTCCCTAAAAGAGGCAACCCTAAAGGCTTCCATTTAGCTTTTCCAACCAGGCTCCACAGGTCAGGGAACCAATGTGAAAATTCTGCCAAGTTCTAAGTATGTCTATACCAATTATACATTCTGGGACTGGCGAAATAACCACAGGTGCTGTGGGATAATGGTCTGCATCCTGCCACTTGTATTTTAAATAAATGCTGATTGGCCAGTAGCTAGGCAGGAAGTATAGGTGGGGTGACCAGGCAGAAAGTAGAAGCAGGCAACCAGAATTCTGGGAAGAGGGAAGTTTCAGTCTGCAGTCATCACCCAGACAAAGAGGAAGCCAGACACAGAGCAAGCAAGATGTGACTACCTTGCCAAAAAAGGTACCAAGCCACGTGAATAACACAGACAGGTATTATGGGCTAGTATAAGTTATGAGTTAATAAGAAGCCTGAGCTACTAGGCCAACCAGTTTATGATTAATGTAGACCTCTGTGTGTTTATTTGGAACTAAACAGCTGAGAAACTGGGTGGGACAGAAACCTCAGTCAACACATAGGATAAGTTCAAGGACACAGTGGACTCACTGTGGGTTGGATTCAAGAAAACTCCATTAATCATTTGACCTTCATAAATCCCTACTTTATCTGGAGTCACAATGTGACTTGAGGTCTTCCAGAATCAGTGTCAGTTCAGAACCAGTATCTAACAGATCTAGGAAAGTCTGGTTGTTTCCTTGCCCCCAGTGTACCTCTGGGAAGGGGCTGGATAAAGGCTAACAGTAAAACTAAGGTTTTATCATGGTCCTTCCTTAGGGGAACCTGGCCAACTCTTCATTTAAGGAAATTCTGGGTTTGAAACCTGGCTCAAGTCTGGAAAGTGGTTTATGGGCTGTCCTAGTTAGGGATTCTATTGTCATGATGAAACACCATGACCAAAGTAACTTGGGAAGAAAAGAGTTTATTTCAGCTTACATTTCTAGGTAACACTTCATCACTGAGGGAAGTCAGGGCAGGAACTCAAATAGGATAGTAACCTGGAGGCAGAGCTGACGCAGAGGCCATGGAGGGGTGCTGCTTACAGGCTTCCTCCTCGTGGCTTGTTCAGCTTGCTTTCTTGTAGAACCCATGACCTCCTGCCCATGGTTGGCACCACCCACAATTAGCTGTGCCCTCCCCCATCGATTACTAATTAAAATCTTATGGAAGAATTTTCTCAATTAAGGTTCCCTCCTTTCAGATAATTCTAGCTTGTGTTAAGTTAATATAAACCACATGGACCAGGGTTCCCTTTTGCCTCAATCCCAAGGGACTTTTCATTCATTAGTTTGAGAATTTTTCTGCTTATACAGATCAAACAAAAATGCAGTTGGTGTATTATCTCTTTCATCCCTTGAAATACCGTGATTGATTAGCCAGTAACAAAGGTCCATACTATGAAACAAAAGTCATGCCACTATGAAAATCAGTTTATTTGAGTTGCCCATTATGGGTTAGGCCATTATGGACATTGCTTTGTCTATGTGCTATCATAATAACTATGATCATCTTGCCTTGGGCTATGGAATATTCCTTTACTGTTGTATGAGGCTGCTTGTTGGTTCCCAGCTGCTCAACTCTGAAATAATCACACAGAAACCATATTATTTGCAGTACTGTTTGGCCAATAGCTTAAGTGTATTTCTGGCTAACTCATATCATTTTAAAAATATCTTATTTATTATGTACACAGTGTTCTGACTCCATGTATGCCTGCAGGCCAGAAGAGGGCACCAGATCTCATTTTAGATAGTTGTGAGCCACCATGTGGTTGCTGGGAATTGAACTCAGAACATCTGGAAGAGCAGCCAGTGCTCTTAACCTCTGAGCCATCTCTCCAGCCCCCAACTCTATCTTAAATTAACCTATCTCCATTAATCAGTATATCACCACGAGGCTGTGGTTTACCCAGTAAAGTTCCAGTGTCTGTCTCCAGCAGGGCTACATGGCTTCTCACTCACTCTGCCTTCTTTCTCCCAGCATTCAGTATAGTTTCCCCTGCCTACCTAAGTTCTGCCTTACTGTAGTTTCTTTATTCATTAACCAATAAAAGCAACATACAGACAGAAGAACCTCCTACACCACTTTACACAGTGTGAATATATGTCTTTGTGATAGGTTTATTAAGAAGCTGACGGGCCAATAGCTGGACAGGTAGAGGTAAGGTGGGACTGGCAGACAAAAAGGGAATTCAAAGAAGGAAGGAGTCTCGAGTGCTTTGAGGAGATGCAGAGAAAGCAGGAGACTGAACTCATTGTACTGAGAAAAGATACCAAGCCATGTAACAGAGCACACTCAAGAATGGGTTAATTTAAGTTATAGAAGCTAGATAAAAACAAGTCTGAGCTATTGGCCAAGCATTTTTTAAGTAACAATGAGCCTCTGTGTGGTTAATTGGGAACTGGCAGGTGGGACAGAAAAGTCTGACTACATTGGACAACTCAGTGCTGTCAAGTGGCCCTTGCTACTTGGGGCCCAATTAAACCCATTACAATTAATTCATCCAGCTGAGTGGCAGTGTTTCTAACCCTAAGGACTGGCACAAAGAGGGTGACAACATAGCTCTTCAAATGCCCTCTCACCATTTTGCATTTTATAGGATTAGTGAAGGGCATGTCTTCTGGGCCTTTCCATCATGGGGGATTAGGGTTTACCCAGCGTGCCCACTCTAGCTTTGCAATTTTTCTGAGCATCAAAATCCCTTCATCAGCACCAAGCCAAAGATAGCAAGCATCTCCAACTCCTTTGCAGCAGGCTGTCTTCTGACAAAGGCTTCAGCTATTCATTCAAACCAATGCTTGATACCTTTAAAAAAAAAAAAAACAGTGAAAGCTTCCATATTAAATCTAGAAGCTCCACCCAGCAGGTCCATATCAATAAACTCAGTTTGATCTAGTTTTATGTTTCATCCACCATACCTCACACATTAAAATCCATTCCCACACATGCTACCCAGACTTCGGCCTGAATGAATTAGCAAACCCATTAAGTTCTTTAGGAGTGTTGCACACCTCCTCATGGACTTCACTTTCTATTTCCTCTCTAGGAGCCTGCGTTGCTTCAAGTCTGGTTATACATCTAGAGGCAACCATTGGTGGGTTCTGGGAGACATTAGCATTGTCTTGCTTGGCATCTCCTTCAGAAAAAGTCACTGCTGATGTAGCGGATGGTGGAGGATTATTCATTTCCTTAGTCTAAGGAAGAAAAGGCAGTATTTCGGGGGTGGAGTATGAGTACATCTTCTGCTTGGAGACTAATTTCTTAGGGGAGATAAACCCCTGAGAATTCTCTGACTCAATAGCATCCTCCCACACATCTCTATCCCAAGATACAGGATCCCATTCCTTACCAATTAATGCTCTTACTTTAACCGCTGACACCCTCCCAAAGCTGGGACTTGAATTCCCTTTGTAGTCCAGCCAACCTTATAATGATGGCTTCAGTTTGATTTCCCTAAACTTGAGCTCTGTGGCTGCTGGAGGGAAGATTCTCTCCCAGGACATAATTAGAAGCCTTTAGTCTATTTATTCCCACTTGGAGCTGGTCATTTTTTTTGCTCGTTTTTTAAGGATTTTATTTGCTCATGTGTTTGCATCTGTCTACCATCTCTATGCAGGTGGCTTGCAGAAGTCAGAGGAGGGCATGGTATCCTCTGGAGCTGGAGTTACCACCTGTGATTGTGAGCTGCTCTGTACGGTTGCTGAGCTACAGAATCTGGTCTTTTGTAGATCCTTCACCCCGAGCCATCCCTCCAGACCCGGTCCATGTTAGCACCGAGTTCATTGTTGGCCTTCACCGTATTCTGAGATGCTGGAAGTTGATTAGTTTTATCATGGGGAATATTCTTTTTCTTTATCAGTTAACTAGAGATGCTTGGAGCAGCAACCAGCAGCATCATTTATTAGAATGGCTTACAGACTGTGGTCCAGTTGGTCCACCCATGGCTGCCTACCAACAGAAGGTTCAATCATCCAGTAGCTGTTCAGTTCATGAGGCTGGATGCCCATGAAGCCCTTCTGAATGTCCTAGCTGCTCTTCAGTATACTCTGGATTCCCAAAGAAGTCATCCCTAATGCCATTGAATGATGGACTTGCCAGTGAGAGTGAATGCAAGAGAGAGATCTGCCTTCTCCTATGTCCTTTTACATAGGCTGCCAGCAGAAGGTGTGGTCCAGATTAAAGGTGAATTTTCCCACCTCAAAAGATCTGAATTAAAGGTACATCTTCCCACTTCAAATGGTTTAATTAAGAAAAAAATCCCTCACAGGTGTACCCAGCCACTTGGGTTTTAAGTTAATCCCAGATGTAGTCAAATTGACAACCAAGAGTAGCCATCACAAAAGCCTAATGAAAATGAGAAATTAAAAATTCAAAGAGTGGCAGGTATTTATTGCAAGAATAGAGTCTACTAATCTGTCTTTTCCCTTCAGTTCCTCTTCTTATGTTCGTGATCACGCTCAGTTATCATTTCAAAATAGCTCATAATTATCTAAACATATGGCAACCGCAAAGCAAAAATCCATAACATAAAGACCAAAAAAAAAACAAGTAAAGACTAAAAACTATTACCAGAAAAATTCACTTAAACGCAGCAGGAGTGTGAGATGGAAACTAGGAAATGCATTTCAACAGAACCACAGACCAAAGTGCACAATGGCCACATTACAGCCCTATCATCTAAAGTCTTCTTAAACAGGTGTTCTAGATCTTAGCAAAGAGACTCAGTGGGTAAGCAGCTCACCACACAAGTATAAGGACCCCAGCACCCAAATAAATGCAAGGTAGGTATGGGAACCCAACTGTGAATCCAACCCTTAAGAGGTAGGGACAGGCAGTAAAATGCTTCTGTTTACACTCTGTGAGGCAAGTATTACCGTGATACCAAATCCAGACAAAGACAAAGCTGAACATTGATCTCAATGATGAGTGTGAACACTAAAATTCTCAACAAAATACTATTAAAACAAGTAGAACTGCATATTAACAAAATTATCCTCCTTGATCAAGTAGTGCAAAGGGGTTTAACATTTGAAAATCAGTAAAGGCAATATTCCACATCAGAGAAAGATGGACAAAACCCATAAAATCCTACCAACAATGCAGAAAGAGCATTTAATTGTAATAAGGCCCCAGACCTCTGCACAACTGACTCCATGATGGAAGTGCCATTCCAGCCATAAAACTTGGCACGGAGACAGCACCACCCACCAAAACGGAAACAAAGACCTCATCCATCAAAGTCCACAGTTCTGGGAAAGTCTCTAATGTACTAACCTTGCTTTTTGGCTTCTGTAGTTCTACTTCTGGGGAGCCATTCTTGTTAACTGAAGTGTGTCAACCCAGAACATGTTTTTTGTACTTAAAGGTCACCCCGAGAAAGACTCAGTGTGACACTGGGATCCCTAATACCTAGTGCCGGTGCCGTCACCAGCTGGCTAATAGAGACTTTGTTGACTTTCTATTGGCTTAAACCTGTGTCTGAGTAACCTTCTCTGACACCTATTCTGCAACTTAATAGAAGTTGACACTCTCCTTACTGTTTTACTAGAAATAGCACTTAAATTATAACTGAACCACCCAGGTAAGAAAAAGAAACAAAAGCCCCAAAGTGAAAATGAGTATAGTCACTGTGTTGCTGCCAGAAAATGGCACCACCTTCTACACTGACAACCCTAAAGACACTATTGAAATGTTATCCGAGCTAATAAACTAAACACAGAAATCAGAAGCATTGCTTACGCTCAGAAAATTGCCAGAAAAAGAAGAGAGAATACTTTTTAAAGTAGTCATAAGGAAGCAAAACCAAATAAAAGTCCAAAAATATTTGTTCAAAGCAGTAAAGGATTACCAAAGACAACTGTAAGGGAAGGCAAACAGAATGGAATCACCAGTGTCCACGGATCGAAAGAATCTACATTGCTAGAATTTCTATTACTGCGAGGGATTGCCAAGTTCAGTGCAATCTCCATTAGAATATAGGTGACATAATTTACATAATAATAAGAAATAATTCTGCCCACACAAAAGCATGCACACACACATACACCTTAAATAACTGAAGTAAGTTTGAGCAAAAAAAGAACAAAGCAGGAGTTAAAATATCACACCTGACTTCAAAATATACTACAAACCACGGTGAAAAGGTTGACATAGTACAAACTATCACACATATCAATGAAGCAGACTAGAGAGCCTTGAATTGAAATAGTAAGACTCGGTTTCCACTAGAGCGTCCAGAACGTATGTCTTCATCAAGGGATGCTAAGAAAGTTTCACACACAGAAGAGTGGCCATGGATTTCCATTAACTATATGACCGTTAAGGAAGTCAACTCAAAATAGATTAAAGACACAAAACTATGAAATTACTTGGAAAACACGAATGCAATACTTCGGGATATTGAAATAAACAATTATTTGCTAAGGCCTCAAAGGCACAAGAAACAAGGAAGAGCAGATAAATGAGATTCCAGGAGACAGAATCTTTCTCTTGGAAAACACTCAAGGAAATGAAGAAACAATCCTCAGAATGGGGGAGATTATTTTCACGCTATCTATCTGAGGTAGGGACTTTAACCGAGAATATAACAGGAATTGAAAAGCCCTGAATAACTCCCCCACCAAGATTTAAAACCAGACAACTGACAATAACCTGGCATGGTGGTCCTCACCTATAACTCCAGTATTTGGGGGGCTGAGACAGAAGAATCTCTAGTTTGAGGAGAACCTGGGCTACATAGTGAGACCCTTTCTCAAAATAAAATACCTAAATAATAAATATTAGAAATGAACGATAGGGCAACACAGAAATTCTCAAAATAAGATATACAAATGACCGTCACGTGTATAAAAGTTTCTCAATATTGCTACTCACCGTGGAAACACAAACCACCTCACCTGCTGGTAGGAATGTAAGCTGGTACAGTGAAGAAGCTATGGAGGGCTCTCAAAAAGTTAGAAGCTCTGACACATGATCCGCAATCCTGCCCCAGAAGAATTGAAATAAGTATATGCTCCCATGTCCATTAATTGCAGCATTCACAACGACTAGGGAATGGAAATTGTACCATGTATAAATATATGTGTTAAGAAATCGCATCACACCCCATGTGTGTAGAGCTTTATGTTTTTATGTATCAGTGAAGTAAAATTAATAGAGGGGATAAAAGAAAAAAGCAAGATTAAATGCTTCACTTGGATAACTCACAGTCGTAATGAGACAGTACATTTGTCAATCACATAATCAGTCACACAGATAATAAAACCTGTCATCTTTACTCCCCTGATATACGCCATCCCTCTGCACAGACCATCAGCCTTCCCCCACATCATCTAACCCCGCCTACGCGTGGGCCCCCCACTTCTATCGTCTTCTCCCACCCACCCACCCTCAGCGCCCGCCCGTCGCTTTCCCATAGAAGGCGTTTCAGCTAGCTCCCTAGCACATCTCCATCCCATTTGCCTACCCCTCCTCCAGCCCAAAGCTGATCGCCATTTGCTAAACAAAAAGCTTTGGCCAACAGGAATTCCACCACTGGGTAATAATAAGCCAGCACTTCCTCCCCCTCTGCACAGGAACGTTAGTCGAGTGTTTGCTGTGTAGACCACGTTACACCAGGCATCTTATATCTGTTGTTTCTCCTAGTCCTCCCATTTCAGGAGCAGACAGGAGCTCCCCAAAGGTAAGCTGGCAGGCTGAACACCTTATGACAAAAGGAATCAAGATCTGAATTCAGTGTTTAACTTGGGAACCCTCCTTTATTACCCCACCACTTATAAGCCACTTGCAATGCCAGTATCTTGTGGTTTCAAGTCTTCAAGCCACCTTCTGTGTTTCTCAAAGCAGGCCTGACATGAAATATGAGAAGAGATTCAGGAAAGGAGGAAAGGCACTATGGACTGAAAGTACCTGGGTCACAGATCACAATGGCCTTGAAGGACAAGGTAAGGACCTTGGAGACTTCCACACGGCACAGGAAGCCCTTAGGCAGAAGTCACACTTTTCTGGTTTCAAGTGTACAACTCTCAGGCAGGCTGGCAGCCGGCAGGAGTGGGGGCAGGGAGATGTACTACTGGTGTGGCCAGGGTTGGGCACTAAGATAGCACAGCGAAGAGGGGAAGAAGCAGATGTTTGTAGCTGCCGAAGAGGTCGAGACCGTACCTGAAAATGGAGGGATTATTAGAAAAGATGCTGAGTATAAATCTTTATACCTCTCTCACCTCTTGGTCACCTTCAATAGCTGTCTAAATTCTACTAACCTGCTGGAGATATTTTCCAAGTCTTATGTCTCACAAAGAGGGGGGCAGGGGAATAGGCTCCCAAAGTGATGTCGCCAGACACATAGTGTAGACTAAAGTCTTTACCAGTAAGGCAGGACAGGTTCTGACCACACCCAGAACAAATTCCTTTTGTAACTTTGAATATGCACCTCTCCTCTCCATCCCAACTTGATGGCTCACATACAAGAGAAAACAGATCTTGACTCTCATCATATAGTGGTTTGAGGATAGCATCCTAGATGGTGCCCTCATTACCAGATGACAGTATCCTGGCCAATGGTGTCAGGGTATGAATTCAAACTTCCCTTTAGCCCATAATCTTTATATTGTCAGCCCTGGTGCTGAACATGTTGGGAAGCCTGAAGATCTACACAAACCTAGGCTGGAATCCTCGCCAAGTGATGTGTCAGGCTCTAGTAAGGAGTCAGCAAGCAACAGCTGTCAGTACTGCTACTGATGGTGATGGTCGTGGTGGAGGTGGTAGTGATGGTGGAGGTGATGGTGATGGGGTGGTGATGGTGGTGATGGTGGTGGTAGAGGTGGTGGTGATGGTGGTGGTGGTGGTGGTAATGGTGGTGATGGTGGTGGTGGAGGTGGTGGTGGTGGTGATGGTGGTGATGGTGGTGGTGGAGGTGGTGGTGGAGGTGATGAGGAGGAGGAACCACCATTGCATCCTTCAAAATTCTTTGAAGATGATGGTGTCCCTGCTTTACAGAGGAAGATGAATTTTGCAGCATAACCCTAGGAGGCCACTTTGCTATTCAGCCCTCCCTACACTTTGACAAAAATACAAGAAAATGTATTATGTTTTATTATTTACATCGCTTCCTCCAGAAATCATTTTTATACAATCATATACTGAATAGATCCAGGGGGCCACCACCTGCTTCCCTATGTCACCTCACATACCTCTCTGTTACCACGGATTGTTAGTTGCACATATCACAGAGAATCCCCCATCACTGTAACAGGAACCCCAGTGACAAAGGAGAACCCCTTCTTTTTCAGCGGGAGACAGTCCTAGGGGCTGTGGGTGCCACGTGGCTTTTCCTCAGCTGTAACAGGTACGAGCGATCCTAACTCTTCCCATGCCTCTGGATTCATTGTCAGCTCCGTCGGTGAGGTTTCTGGGTCTCTTCAAGTAAGAGCACTTTGAGTGATGGCCACACAGATGCCCGCGCCTCACTGGCAAGAAGATTGAAATTAGCAGCTGTCAGGGATGCAGAGCTGAAGGGGAATGAGTTTTCTCCTAGAGTCTGTATTTTGTTTTACTGTGAGATACAAATTAACTCATAAATATTGGATGATATATGACAAATATCTCTTCTAAAAAAAGAACAAAGATTATTCATGAGTGCCAAAGAGATGCGGTCTATGGATCTACTCAGAACATCCTACACTGGCTCACGGCTGACCCAGAGCTGACTTCTGAGCCCACCATGTTCCTAGTCTCCTTCAGGTTGGCTCTCCAGGAGAGAAGAGGAAGAGGTGAGTCTCTAGAGCGACTTGGGACTCCTGTGGCAACATTCGTGCAGCGAGAAAGTGGATCCAAGTGCCGTGAGCGCTGCCCTATGACAAAGCTGTATTGTTTGAGCAGGTTTTAGGCATAGCACAGTGGAGCCTACCAACAGCCTCCTCGGAAGCTCGGCCTCAGATCCGTGACTGTGGGTTTTAGGGAGAGAAGGCTGCAGTCAGCAAACACTTAAGTGCCTTACCTGATGGGATGAAACACACCTCCCCCCAATACAAACCCTCTTGAGGACAATGTGCCATCACGAGGAGGTGGATACCTGTGCCCCATGTGAACCCAGACTACACCACAGCTCCAGAACCTGGGTAACCCCAGTGGAATGGAAGTCTCGGTTCTCCTGCAGGTTGCTCAAAGTGGCAGTAGATTATGGGAAACTGAGATCTGAATAAGTAGAGTTATAACCAACAGACGACAGACAGGTCACTGGGCTGATAGTGTAGTGTGCTCTAGTTAGCATTCGGGGACTAGTAGAATTTACCTCAGGACATGCAAAGGTTCTTGATACTCCTGGAAACTTTTTAAGGGGGTTATGGCCACAGAAGAGTAAGCCTGGGAAACTTTATTTCTGTGAACCATGACTCCATTTTAGAGGAGGAGGGAAATGACCCCCAAAATACAGCGACCGAAGTAGAAATTGAATTGAATTACATAAAACCTAAGGGCTCCTTTGCATCCCCAAGCAATAGAGTGAGGAGATAGTTCCCACAGTGGGAGACAATGCTTGTAAGTCGCACATATGCTAACTAGGCAAAAGCAACAACCAACCACACAGCAGCAACAAACTAGTGCAGTTAAAAGATGAACAAAAGTTCTGAAAAGGCATTTCCCCACAAAGAAGATACACAATCAACCAGCATATGCAAAGATGACCAAGGTCACTCTCATCAGGAAAACAAAGATGGGAGAAAGAAGAGATGGAAATTATTTAGAGTGTGTGACCAGTAAAGTAACGAAATATATCCTACAAAACAGAACCTATAATTAATAACACAGCATTGTGCTCTTAAAATTTTATTGAGAAGGTGCTGGAGAGATGGCTCAGTGGTTCAAAGTGCTTACTGCTTCTGCAGAAGACCAGGCTCAGTTCCCAGAACTCACAACTGCCTGTAACTCCAGCTCCAGGGGAGCTGACACCCCTTTCTGGTCTTGGTAGGCACTGCATGCAGGGAGTTTGGGGCTATAGCAAGCAGAATTGAAACTCTAAGTTGAACTGTTATGAATGCATATACATGATCAAATTCTTTAAATTGCAGATGTTAAATGTATGTACTTGCTTGTGTATCCATTATAGTTCAGGGAAGTTCTAAAATGTACATGAAGACCCAAGGAGAGTCATTACCTCAGACCCATCAGGATGACTACACAAAAACAAAACCCAACCCAAACCAAAAGCCTCTACCAAGTATAATATGCTGAAGATGCGTAGAAACGGGAACTCAGTCACACTGATGCTGGGCATTTTTACTGTGAAAAGTAGCAAGGCAGTTCCTAAGAACTATTTAACTAAAACTGACCTTTTGTGCTGGTAGATAGTGTTATATCAACTTGATATAGGCTAGAGTCATTTGTGAGAAGGGGACCTTAATTGATAAGGCCACACTGTAGGCAAGCCTGTAGGGCATTTTCTTAATTAGTGATTGATGAGGGAGGGCTCAGCCCATTGTGGGTGGGGCCTCCCCTAGGATGGTGGTCCTGGTTGTATAAGACAACAGGCTTAGCAAGCGAGTAGGCAGCACTCCCCCATGGCCTCTGAATCAGTTCCTGCCTTCTGGTTCCTGCTCAGTTTGAGTTCCTGCCCTGACTGTCTTCAGTAATGAACAGTGATGTGGAAGTGGAAGCCAAATAAAGCCTTTTCTCCCCACATTGCTTTTGGTCACAGTGGGTGTTTCATTACAGCAATAGAAACACTAAATAAAACACATTTGATCCAGGAACACAGCTTTTTGATACGCATCCAGAAAGATGGCGCAGTGGTTAGAAGCACTCGCTGCTTCTGCAGAGGGCCTTGCTTTGATTCCCAGCATCCACTAGCAGCTCACAACCATCTGTAACTCCGGTTCCTTGTGAACTGTCTGTTCCTGTTGAACACCGTGTTCATTATGTGGTGACAGACACAAGTGCAGGTGAAACACCCAGATATCTAAAGCAAAAATAAATAAATCTTAAAAATCAACAACCCAATAGAAATCAAGGTCTCAGGGAAAGAATCTCCTGTCCGCGTATAGAGCAGCATCATTCCAAATGCTACAGGGCGAGATTGGCAAAGCGTCTGCCTGACAGAAGAAAACGTGTCTGGCCCGTGTTCTAGCACAGATTGACTCAAAGACCCTGTGCAGAAGGAAGCAGTTCGCCGAGAAGAAATCCACCACGAATCCTGCTTCTTTGGGAGAGCTGAAGTCACCAGATTCGCAGAAAGTAGGATGAGGGTGCAGGGCCTGGGGAGCGGAGGAAGAGGGGTTGGATAACGGGTGTAGTTTAGGCTTTGCAAGGTTAAGACACTCTGGACATTGTGCAGCAACATGAACATACGAACAGGGTTGAGATCTCCTGTGTGGTAATCACAGCTGATTTTCTTGCTGCCTTCTGAAGCCCCCCCCGCCGCCCCCCGCATCTTTCCAGATATTTGAAACACCTCCCTGGCACCACACTCACTGAAATATCTTCTAGCCAGGTGAGGTGACAGTGTCTGACTCACCTAGGGCTGCACCACTGGATATCATATAACGCACAGGACTACCCCAGCAGGGAAGAATTATGCTGTCCAAGTACAAAGAGTGCCAAGGCTGGGAAACCATAGTGTGGTGGTTTGAATGAAAAACTCCTCTAAAGCTCTGGGATTTGAAAACTTGGCCCCAACCTGTGGCTCTGTCTAGGGAGGTTATGGAACTCTTAGGACAAGACTGCTTGACGGAGGAAGTACATCACTCATGGGCTGGGTTTGGGGGTGGATAGCTTCCTTCCGCTTCCAGTTCTCTCTGTTTCCTGCTGCCTATGAAATGAGATTGGTTAGCTTCCTGCTCCGGTCACCTGTTGCCATATGTCCCCTCCACTATGACTCTAGCCCCCTGGGACCCTAAGCCAAAGTAAACGTCCCTCCTTAAGTTGTTTCTGGTCATGATGTTCTAGCACAGAAAGAGAAGTAAGCCTGTGCTTTGCACCAGGAAAGCCAGCTAACCGCATGGCTAACCGATGCAGTTTCCCAGGCAGAGGAGAACGGGCCAATAACTGGTAGGTTTTGCTCTTCCTCTCTAATCTTTCAAGTCAGATTTTAGTGCAACCTGAAAAGTGGGTCTCCCAAGCATTGTCAGGCCTGGTTTTATCCTCAGTGAATATGCCTGCCCCAGCTCAGCAGGCCTCCTCTGCAGAACTTAAGGCACTGAAGCCTGTGAAAAATAAAAGAACTCCCCGTCTCAGCAGGCATGCGGGAGGTCAGGTCTATCGCTTGTGCTATTTTATCCACAGTCCCCATTGCTCCCCACACCCTCAGCTTCCAGCGAGGATGTTGCACACCTGTGTGCAAGCATCCCACTTACCCTTCTGTAGGTTATAGGGAGCCATACCCTCCAGAGAGACAAGGCCCAGAAGGATGCTTGGAAGGATCAATCTTCTATTTGATTCATAATGAGAAGTATTAATGTAACAACAAGGACAAATGCGGACCGATATGCAAATTCTCAGTATCAAGTGAGCGAGTTAAACCCCTATCTCCATCCCTGCTCTTCAGGTGCTTGTGGTTAGGCAGAATATGGGGAGAGCATTTTCAATGGAAATGCTACTTCCCAAATAAGTGACAACTGGGGAATTAGGGCTCAGAAATAACATGCCCCCTTGTAAAGCAATTATAGTGCAGTAATTCATGCTAATTTTAAAATCACCTGACTTTCCTTTGTGCTCACACAACTAGGAGGGTGAACTCCAGCAATCCCTCATTGTTATGTATGAGGGATGAAGCCCTAGAGGGGAAGCGATTTGCTTAAAGGTCACAGAACTAGTTATTGTTGGAGGGCTCTCCATCTGGAGCTGCATCCGGCCACAGTTTCTGATGCTTGGGTTCTGTGAGACCCTGGGCACTAAATTTAAGGATGGTTGTGTGACCTGATACTGCCTGAAATTTCCCTTGATAGACTAAAAGATCAATGAAGTCGGCAGTCTCTGCCCCAGCAGCAGCTTCCGCCGGGCACACGAAAGCACACGAAAGGCATTAGTGTTTTGTATGAAAATTTCAAACACACAGCAGTCCCACCTTTATCCGCGGAGGGTGTGTTCCAAACTCCCCAGAGGACACCTGAAACCACAGACAGTGCTGGACCCCGTCCATACAGTGCCAACCCTACATGTGCAGTTTTTTGAAAACATGACAAAATCGCAGGAGCATTTTTCTTCTTGAGAGCATCTTGAATAGGAGGCACCCTTGGCCCTGGATCATAGCACCCTGAGCATACAACTCTGGATTTCCTTACCAAGAACTTTTACCTCGTTGCCTGTGGAAATCATTCTATAGATTCCCCCGGCATATCCAAGCCATCTCTTGAACCTTGGAGCCACTGTTAAGAAAAATAAAAGTAAACTTTTGCACAAGTACTGTGATGCCATGGTAACTGCTTTGATAACCAAGATGGCTACTAAGTGACTATCAGGCAGATAGTGTATGCAGCATGGGTACTCTTGATGAAGACATGAAGACACAGTTTTGCTATGCTACTCAAAATAGCACGCAATTTAAAACCAATGAATTAGTCCATTCTAGAACTTTCCACTTAAAAAGAGCTTGCAATTTAAAACCAATTAATTATTTCTCTAGAACTTTCCACTTAATATTTTCAGTGCTCAGTGAATAGACCACAGGTCACTGACAATCTGGAAAGGGAGTGTACTGATTGAGTGTGGGGACTCTCATGGCATGTTTTAATTGCCTCTTATTCACCCTGCTGGAAAAGAAAGGATTCTCATGATAGGGTTACGGTGATAGGCAAATGCACACTGTCGCAGACAGGGAATATTCACCAGCACCATGTGCTCAATACCAGGAAGAGGAAGGTACCGTTTACCCACAGGGCCACATGCAGGCTGCATGCGTGAACAAAATGATCGGCCAGAGGGTGAGAGCCAGGGTGGATGGGAACCAAAGGGTGAGATGCCTCCTGCTTTTCACAGGGGGGCATGAATAACCTGGCTGAGTGGTTCTGTGGGCGGTTGGGATAAGCAGGAGCCAAGGTGTGGTCTCCTGGGCAAGGAGTATTGTTTGCCAAGAGCATCTGCTTCTGTGTACCAGATGGAAGACTTGCAATGAGGATATTCGAGTCCCCACTCCCAGCTTCCCTAGATAGCAAATGGAGGCTCCTTCCACTCGGTGTGTTCTCCAGACGCGTCCACACTGCTGCATGTACCAGCAACGGGATTCTCTTTAAAACTATTCTTCTTATTATGTGTCCATGTATGGGGGGGGGAGGCACACATGCTATGTACACACATGGACAACTTTCTGGAGTCAGGTCTCATCTTCCATGTGTACATGGGTTGCAGGGATCAAACTCATGAAGCCAGACTTGGGCAGAGATTCTTTTGCCCACAGAGCCATCTTGCTGATGTGCTCTTTATTGCTACATGATAGTTCATACTCAGATATTCTTCTAGTAATGGGCATTTAGGCTGTGTGCATATTTAAATGAAAGCCTTCCCTCGTTTATTTTGTGTGTGAGTGTTTGCCTCTATGTATACATGTCCCTTGAGTGTGCAATGCCCACTGAGGCCAGAAGAGGGCATCAGATCATCTGGAACTGGACTTAAAGATAGTTGTGAGCTACGTGTGGTTGCTGGGAACCAAATCTAAGTCCTCTCCAACAGCAACCAGTGTTCTTAAGCAATGAGCCACCTCACCAGTTCCTAACTGAAAGTCTTTCACAGAGTTGCTTTCGTGTGTGTGTGTGTGTGTGTGTGTGTGTGTGTGTGTGTGTGTGTGCGCGCGCGTGTGTGTGGTGTGTAGGGGGTGGTAACAGCCAAAGAATGGCTCTGCCTCATTAAATAGAAAACTTCCAGGGCTTTTTTTTTTCTTTTCAAAATGCTGTGGTAGTTTATACTTCCATCAATGGCGTGTGAGTTCCTGTTGCTAGATCCTCTCCAGCACCCGCCACAGCCCACGTGTTTTCGTGCTGTTTAAATTAAGTGGGACGTTAAATACACGCATGTTGAAGGCATCACAGTAGAGGCCTCGCTCTGTGGCTGTCAACTTGTCATCATTTTCCAAGCTAAAGTCACAGTGGCATCAATTACATCTTCCTTGACATTTTAGAACTATGGCATCCTTGACTGCTGGCAAATGTGCTTGAGAGATTAGCAACCAGTAGCTAGTGTTAGAAGCCCTGTCACTCGAGGACACAGCCACGCCAACTGACACTTGGCAGAAGACGCTTTCTCCATCAGCCAGTGACCAGCTGATGGGTTGTGACATGGCCACTAACAGTTCGCCAGCCTGTGAACCCATCAGGAGATCGCGGTGCATAAGCAGGTTCGCAGCTGCCGTCCCCGGACCAAGTCAGCCAACAGCTGGCTCCAGCTGTCAGTGGACAGCCATTTGCAAGAAGAAGCGAAAATGGAACTACCCCCCTTTCCCTCCCCTCACTGAGGAAAGGGACTTCTGGAAGTGAGAAGAGAGGGTCGGGGACAGGAAGGACTATACTACTGCAAACACTGCTATGCCAGCCAAGGGGGACATCTCTGTCACCCTTGCAACCATGGAAAGGAAATACCAGAATCCAACAGACACTAGCTAAAAGTGAGAAAACAAGATGGGTGGGGTGGCACACTTGGGGACAGAGGCAGGCAGGATCTCTGTGAGTTCCAGGCCTGCCAGGGCCACACAGTGAGACCCTGCCAAAAAAAAAATATATATCAAACTGAGATAGGAAGTAGGTCTCTGAAATAAAAGCCTACTTCCCAGGAAGAATAATGGCCAGAAGCAGAGAGTGTGACCCTTTCCTAAACTGGCATCCCAGAGAATGGAGCAAACGGAGAAATCCAAGTCACATGTCTGTGCTCAGTGTTTCCAGGAGGACTCAGATGGACAGGGTCAGTGAAGAACTGCCCAGGTCTGCCCTTACACCCTGTAGGGGACAGATGGATGGCAAAGCAGCGAGGGCAGGGAGTGTGGGAACATTTAGGAATGTGTTCTTGTCCTATACACAGGAGAAAGCACTCCACCATGCCAGGCAGGGCCAGTAATAAAGACAGGAGATGAGAGGCCACAGGTCCAGAGGACAGTGGTCCTGTTGGTGCAATACAAGGCACTTTAGAGACCTGGCCACCAGTGGGAGAACTTCAGTTGAATTCACTCTGTGTTGTGAACCCAGGGGGAACCAGGGAAGAGCTACCCAGAACAAGGATCAGATTTCTGTAGTCACATTAACAGATTAGCAGAAGAGAAAGGAGGTTCAAAACGCAGCAGAGAGGTCAGTGAGAAACTGCAGACAAGGTCCCAGGAGCTCAAGAGTAAAACATACCCAGGACTTATTCTACACCAAAAGCAGAGATGGCATCTGCCCAACGACAGGAATTTCTGCAGTTGGCACCAAAGTAAGCTTCTGCAACCCTAAAGATCCCACACAATGAGAGTGGCCGAGCAAACCCCACAGTTGGCCCTCGTCCTAACTGCCTCATATCTCCTGTGCTGCTGGACACACAACACAAAACCCTGCTTCCCCGCTCAGAGTGAGAGCAAGGGAAGGCTGCTTGTCTGAATGCTAAGCTGGGGACACTCTTCTCTCTGGAACTCTCCTGGGTTTTGTGCTTCTTTAGTCCCCTCTTGCAAAGGCAAGCATGCTTGTGGTTGAAGGTAGACCACCAACATTTGACACTAAACGCCAAGCAACTCCATACTTAGTTATGAGGGAAGCCAGGGAATCTCTAACTCAGATGGAGAGGCAGATCAGGCAACCACAGATGAGGGACTATCACACAGAATTGAATTCCAAAGCATCCCCTGCCTCCCAAGGCCCTGACTGGTCCAACCTGGACCTCCTCTTCTCATCCTTGCTCAGGATCATTTAGGCACACTGACTGATCTCTCCCCATTTAGGTGGGAACCTAGAATGCCTGTCTCCCTCCATTTTAGCCACACCTGGCTCATTCCTTCACCTGTGGATCCTGCTCTCCCTCTCTATCTGACTTAAAGAGCTCCTGACTTTCCTCATAACTAAGTCTGGAGTTGCAGAGGTCTGACCATCTGTCAGTCCACCTCCTCCTTGGACTGGAAATACCAGAAGGCAGGACTGCAATGGGAGGGATGGGGTAGTCTTACTGGGGGATAGAAGACAGTGATCTTGCCTTGCTGGGAGTAGCTGAGCTTTCTCATCCTCCACTGTGGTTGTTAACTGTGGATGTGCAAAATGTCCTCCTTGCCCCAGTGGGCAGAATGAGCAGGTGGAACCCAGAAACACTGGCAGGTGGAACCCAGAGATAAGTGAGTAGGGGGTTTATCTCTACTGTAGCTTCATGGGAGCTGTATGGGTGCCACAGTTCTAGTTAGCCGACTTTGGAAGATAACAACACTCTATTCTTAGAAGGCCCTTTTCTCTGACAGTAGCATTTTGACGTGACAGCTTTTTGAGAGCAGAAGGGATTGGTTTAAACTGTCTGTGCCATAACATCAGCCTGTGACACCTGTACACGCCCTTCAAGGGCACAGCAGGGAAGGGCGTATAACATGGGGGTTATCACCACTGAAAGCTCTCTCTCTCTCTCTCTCTCTCTCTCTCTCTCTCTCTCTCTCTCATGTGTGCGTGTGTGTGCGTGCACACATGCATATTCTGATCTATTTTGATGCTATCCTGGGGAGCTGTAACATAAAGGGGTTTTCACTTTGGGCCATGTATCCACATCTGCTTTGTTTGATTGTATCTCCAACACTAGAAATATAATCTGCTTAGTCAGACAAGCCTGTCCTTGCCTGTGAGGTGAACTTGATAATGTTAGGTGTCAGAGCCGTGGCCTGCACATATCTTTACAATGATTTTCCAAAATGCGTGCCACACCTCGTCAGCTCCTCAGAATCTTTGTGGGTGTGTATTGGGAGGGGGCTAGATAATACTAGTCTTCACAGTTTCCCAGGGGAACACATGGCCAGGTTTTAGAGACCAGTGTAAAGGTTGTAGGATTCAGAGACATATCCTGAACTGGGCATTTCAGGACTCCAAACACACAGCAAAGCCTCCCTGTCAGGGCATACAATGTTCACAGGTAGAAGGAGGGCAGGACAGATGAGCCGGTGGACACTGGCCACAGGATGTAGTAATGGGCAGGTATGTGTAAAAACACCGACTCTGACAGCAGGCACTGCCAGCTCTGACTCTGCCAATCTATTATACCCCTAATGCACTATTGCTTCACTCCGAGGGAGTGCACTCCCAAACAACCCTGTGTCTGCTCACAGGGTGCAGTGAGAAAAGGGTATGGGAAAGATCTTCTGGGGGAGCAATGAGTCCAGTGGGGCTCACACCCCTGCAGGACCATAGCCAGAGCCCACACCCCTGCAGGACCACAGCCAGAGCCCACATCCCTGCAGGACCACAGGCAGAACCCACACCCCTGCAGGACCACAGCCAGAGCCCACACCCCTGCAGGACCACAGCCAGAGCCCACATCCCTGCAGGACCACAGGCAGAACCCACACCCCTGCAGGACCACAATCAGAGCACCAGGGTGAGAAGCACAAGTATCCTAATGGGAACTGCTGAGAAACCAGAGTGGTGAGCCTTGACTAGATCATCACCATTCCTACCCTCTCCCCCTGTGTTGTAGGAGGCTGCTTGTTCCTTTCCTGGCCACCCAGACTTCCAAAATAACCACACAGAAACTGTGTTAATTAAATCACTGTTTGGCCTATTAGCTCTAACTTCTTATTGGCTAGCTTTTATGTCTTAATTCAACCCATTTCCATATTTTATATTTTACCATGAGACTCATGGCCAACTGGCAAGGTTACAACATGTCTGTCTCTGGCGGTGGCTCCATGGCTTCTCCCTGACTCTGCCTTCTTCCTCCCAGCATTCAGTTTAGTTCCCCCACCACCACCTAGCTAAGTTCTGTTCTGCTATAGGTCCAAAGCAGTTTCTTTATTCTTTAATGGTAATCATAGCATACAGAGGAGAATCCCATATCACCCCCAGTCCCCCAAATCAAAATGTCTTAGCAGCTCAGATGCCAGGATTGAGAAAATTCATGAAGTCATGAGATCAGTCTCCAATCAGAAATGCATCTGATTTTTGTGCAATCTGTACACAGAAGGCTCTCTTCACTGCCACTTGGAGTTGTCTTTTATTATACTATAAATAATATTAAATCCAGATTCTGAGACTCATCTCATTTTAAGCTCCTTTCTGAATCCCAAGATCCTACCAATCTGCTCCCTTCACAACTAGAACACCAGAGCTGGCCAATCACGGGCTTAGGACAGGGTCCACAGTGAGTCGGTGAGCCAGTGAGGGCTCTCCTTCCATTCCTGCTCTGCAGATGCTCCTGAGACCTGCTGCTATGCCCCGACAGTAATGCTGGCTGTTCTAGGGCAGTCCCCGTACCTGGTCAACTTTCTACTCTGACATGAATGTGAAGTGACTTTCACGAAAGGAGAGCCAGAGGAAGGAGGGGATGCCACTGTCATTGAAGGCGGGCCTACGAAAGCTGGAGCTGGCTGAGGGTGGCAGGTGCGAGCAGCTTTGCTCCGCTTGTCTCAGAACATTCCCCGGGTTCACCAGACTCAAAGGGCAAAGCTGACCGAGGAGCTAAACGCAGAGAAAGAGACACAGAGCACATGCTTATCTGCGTGATCTCGACCCAGCCATAGTGAGTCTGTGCTTTTCTTCTTTAGAGCGGTCAGAAGGGAACACCTCCCGAGGTGACTGCAGGTTTGAACAAGGGGATGTTTGCTACACTACTCAGTCTAGTGTCTGTCACTAGATGTTCAATAAAACACAAGTACAATTTCTCATCGAAGTTGGACTGAATTTGGATCTGTTATCTTCCTTGGTCTGTATGAGAGAGGCAGGAGGTCAACGCTCATCATTTCATTTGAGTTAGATGAGGGGATCAAGGCATAGAGAGGTCAGGGCACTTGCACGTGGAATAAGAATTCAAGCCTAGTTGTCTCTGCGTGCCAGAGGTAAGGCAGCCATCCCTTCCCCGTCTCCCTCTTTCCCTGTGTTTTATCTCAGCCTCTCTCCATAGCAGTGCTTCTCAGCCCTCCTAATGCTGCAGCCCCTTAGCACAGTTCATCACGCTCTGGTGACCCCACACATAAAAGTATTTCATTGTTGCTTTATAATGTAATTTTACTACTGTTAGGAATTGTATTATAAATATCTGCTATGCAAGATATCTGATATGTGATCGCCCCCAAGGGCGTCATGACCCACGTATTGAGAATCACTGCTCTATAGGAATCCTTTCTTAGAAGGAATGAAGTTCCTAAGACCTTTGCTCCCATTTAGAATTAAAGGGTAAAGTCAACTTCAGATCACTCCTGTTCCCTTGGGAGAGGACACTGCCTGTAGGAAGTATGGTAAAGGAAGAGTATAGTTCATGGTAAGAGAAGCTTTCTGAACAGTAGGCGGTGATCAAATCCTTGCTGTGTCAAGCCAGGTGCTTGGTGACTTACTAGGAAGAGTTCATTTAAGGCCACTGAAGTAGATTTTGATGTAATAGATAGATGCAGATTCTTGGCCTTGTGTTATCAGTTGTTGGGACATGACAGTTGGGTGACCTGTGTCTGTGTTCCTGGGTGATGGCACTCATACTGCGCTCCAGAAGAAACTTTATTTGATTTCTTTTGAGATAAGAGTTTTCCTTCCCTCTAAAATAAGGTTGTTCCCCACCATGGGGGCCACAGAAAGGTCATGACACTGAGAATTATAAGAAAAGCGAAGACTTGCCCGTGGAATGTCACTTGGCTTTTCTTGAAAGACAGAAGAGCATAATTAGCTGGCTATATTTAGTGCTGAAGAGGTGCCGCCGACTTCAGTGTCATCCCGCATTTAACAGTAATGGTCTTTTCTCGCATTACTATGGAGGCAAAATGTATTAGCTTAAAAATGTCGAATAAGTTAAAGAAAACTTAGAAGTAATATAGAGGGGAGATGTGTAGAAAGTTAAAACAAAATGCTGAGGGAAAATGAAGCAAACTAGTACATCAGTTTACAAGTTAGCGTCTGCAAGCCTGGTACTTCTGAGGTAAGATGGGAGGTGAAGATCAGGGCCCCAAGATGCTTCTAGGCCACCCTGGCTACTACAGATGATAAAAACAGAAAGATCCTGTCTCAGAAAAAATGCAAGGTGAAGGTAGCCATCCAAGGTTCTGCTTGGACCTTCAACAGACCATGGCAGGCATGTGCCTGCATGCACATGCACACACATATACACACATTCCATGGTGCACATGTGCTACCTTGAAAACTGAACACACACACACACACACACACACACACACACACACACACACACAGGAAATCCACAGGAAAACAGGAAGCCTAGGTCATACTGCTGAATCATAGGTATACAAAGGGTTAGAATTACTGAAACAGAATGACATGTATGTGAGGAAAACAGATAAACAGTCATGAACCAAACAAGCAACCAGGGAGGGGCAGGTGGAAACCCTGTGAGATGTCTCTTCTGTCCAAACGAGAGCAGGTCCAGGGAGGAAGTGAAGTGGGACACTGACCCTCATAGGTGGGGGTGGAAAGTAGATAACAGCTATGCATGCAGTATACAGACCTCTCCAAAAGCTCAGAAATGGACTGGCGTGGGATCCAGCTTTCCTACCACATGGTTCTAGGAAACAGAATCTGTATGCTGAAGAGACACTTACCTGTTGATGTTCATGGCTGCGCTATTCATAACAGCCAAGACACAGCAATAGTCTAAGTGTCCATCAATTTGACAAGTGGATTTGTTTTCAGGTAGCACAGGTACACCATGGAATAATATTAAAGCATGAAAAATTGAAGTGCTTTCATTTGTAATAATGGGGACAGAACAAGAGATAATGATGACTATCACTCAGCTGCAAAGAAAAATGATATGAAAGTTGCAGATAAATGGATGGAACTGGGAAGAAGTCTAGTGGGTGAGAGCACCCAGGCCCTAAAAGACAGAAGCTGCATGTTCTCTCATATATGTGCATCCCATTCTTGAATGGGCCACCTGAAGTACACGTGGAAACAGGCCACTGGGGGTGGACATCGTTAGGGAGGAAGGACCGTCAAATGGAAGTATCAGGAACAGAAAGCTTCAAGCACACGGGTGGGAGTGGGAAATGGGAGATAAGCGGACAGCAGAAGGCTTAGCCAAATGGAAACCCAAGCCAAGAAAGAAACAAATTAGAGGAGATGGCAGAACATAGATGTATGGTGTGTGTGTGTGTGTGTGAGTGCAGGGTTAGAGGTTCAAGTGGGGACAGAGGAATTGGGGAGAGGAGAGTGGATGGGTAGCTAAGCAAAACTAAGAATATAGAAGAAGCCATATTGAGGTCCACTGTGACTTATAATCTAATTAAACATGTACATACACACAAACACACTAAAAGGGGAATCTGAACAGAAGTACCTTGCAGGAATGCACAATGCGACTCCCAGAAGACACAGGTTATTAAATGAGAATCCCAGTAGCATGTCAGGATACTTCCACATGAGTTACCAGTCAGGGAGGCCCTAGAGGCGTACAGAACACTAGAGGCGGTGGCCACTGCTCTTGGCTCTCCACATAACTAGATGGTAAGACACTATTGCTGAGAATAACACTTACTCTAGATTCAGGACATAGAGCAATCAACCTCAAACTGACTAGTAAACTCTGTCCCGGCTGGTAAGCTTACACAGTGCCAGGATGTGCCGCGCAGGCTGCTAGGGGAGAAAAGACATCAAAGTCTTACCCAATGTCATACTCTACTGACCTGCTAGGAAGATGTGCTCACTGGTCCAGTAGAGGCATGATTACTATGTGGGTAACCAGCCAATTTCTCACTGGAGATGAACTCTGCTTCACAGGACAAAATTCATGACTGCAAACCTAGTCGAAGACCACGAGTAGGCAAGATTATAGGTGCTGAGAGGAACCTACTGTTGTTATTTGCTAAATGGCCATTGCAGCCAGACTTCACTTTAAATACTTATGTTTATACCTATGATTTGTGTTGCTCTCCACTTTTGCCAAAGAACTTTCTTTTTGCAGTGGGTAGTGTTTAATGCAGAGACTTTGCTACTAGTCAAAGCTCTGAGAATAAAGATGTCCCAGTGCTCAGCTGTGGACAGGGCATCTTTACCAATCTACTGCCTTCCAAGGCTCAGGGGACTTTGTGGAGAGGCTGTGGGCAGAGTGCAAAAGTTGGCAGATGGGGAGGAGAGCTGTAGGCTTCAGATGTGGCATGGTTGTTACAGTCATCAACTCACAGCGTCTGTGTTGCCTGTACAAGATCAAGCTAATCAAAATGCCAACATGGAAGGAAAAGGGGCTGTCTGCCACAGTAGTCACTGGCAATTGATGACTGCGGAGGGAGGGAGACTCACTCTCCTCTGGGAATGTGGTCACTGGTAGGTTGATCGCACCCCAGAGGACGGCTGCACACCCATGCACATACAGGGAGCACTAATGAGGCTCAGGGAGCTATTAATGACAACAAGCGAGTAAAAAATGGATGTGAAATTGGGAGGGAGATGTAATGTGGGACCCCAGGTGGAGTTGGGAGGAAGTAGCTATGGATGGATATTTTCAATATTTATTTTACAGACACAGGAAACTTTCAAAGAAGAAAAATAAAATATAAATGAAATAATTTTGTAAAATGAAGTGTGATGAGCATGGAAAGATAAGTGTCACATGATCTTGCTCATAGCTACAATATAAAAATGTTGATCACTCAACAGTTCAGGCTAGGATGGTGACTCACAGAGGCTGGTGAGAGTTGGGGAGGGGAACACAGTAAGACCGGTCAATGGAGACTAAGTTATCACTAAGAACCGGAGACTCCTGTGTGCTGGTGCACAGTAGGATAGCAACGACAAAAGCACAAGGTACATTTCAAAGTCATAGGG
The DNA here is from genome assembly GCA_004026605.1 of Ondatra zibethicus. Taxonomy (NCBI): domain Eukaryota; kingdom Metazoa; phylum Chordata; class Mammalia; order Rodentia; family Cricetidae; genus Ondatra; species Ondatra zibethicus. Next base: position 54,672 of record PVIU01000661.1, on the reverse strand, counting down.
GAGGCTCTGCAGTATCTGACTGTTAGATTCTAGTGGGCAACAAGAACTCCATTTTGTTTCGGTTTGTTCCGCTCTGAGCTGTTACAGTTTCCTGAGACTGGGTTGCAACTCCCAACCACCTTGCACAGATGTCTAGAATGAAGCCAAACTACAAATGCTCAGTTCTCTCCTGAGTGGATGACCCAGGGCTGAGTCTGGGCCCCCAAACCATACAACTCCCTGATAGACTGGAAGTGTACCACTATGGAAAGCCCCCAACCGCTTTTCCCATATTACACTGTGGTTGGATGGGACTTGGGAACTGTCTCTTTGTATTTTTTTCCTACTGGTACCTGAAACCCACTGCCTCTCTCATGTATCAGGTTCTTGCTTGAACCTGGTCTTTTGTGGTAGATTAGTCCCAAATTCTCAGACTCTAACATTTGGGGGCTTGTCCAGGATCTGGGGATCCACTGGTTCGAGTTTTGGTGAGACTGGCTTCCCCAGCTCTTATGGCAATTTCTACACTTAAGCACTAAGGTCTTTGGGTTGTGGTGCCTTTTTCTGGGAGCCAAGAGGAGAGAAACTGGACTTTTTGGATTAGACCGCAGTGATGCGGACAGAGGCGAGAGAGACAAGGGTAACAATAAAACACACTCCTCTTCAGAACCAGGTGCTCAGCCACTTCTACGACTAATTCCCAGAAAATAGATGCCTTATAATGCTGTAAAAACAAGCTCTAGGGGAGAACTAAGGCCTGAAGATGGACCTGCCCCATGAACTGGGGCAGGGGGCGCTCAGCAGAAGGGATGGTTGGGAGTGTCTGAGTCACCTGGGAGCTTGGCCTACGCTGTGGCTGAGGCTGAGTCTGACCATCAGGATCCTGCAGGGGTAGTGACTAGGGGTTTAGGGGCTCAACCAAAGTGGCGGCTGAGTCATTTGGTCCCCAGACCCCCCACTGGGAGTGTCTAAGGCATCTATTTTCTGGGAATTAGTCGAAGAAGTGGCTGAGCACCTGGTTCTGAAGAGGAGTGTGTTTTATTGTTACCCTCATCTCCTTTGCCTCCGTCCGCATCACTGCGGTCATTTGTGTGGTGTATGGCCGGCCTTGTCAACTTTGTCAAGTTGGATTCTTGGTTTCACTCTATGTCCTCGCTTTTAGCCATCCCTCTGGCTTCCAGTTCATGGGGCAGGTCCATCTTCAGGCCTTAGTTCTCCCCCAGAGCTTGTTTTTACAGCATTATAAAGACATAAAGAAGAGGGTCCAGGAATCCGGGTATCCCATTTTCTCCAGGAGCTCCTCACTCTCTGTCAGTTTGAGTGTTCAATTTTTGGAATCAACTGGTCTCCAGAGGGCACTTTTATTTCTCTTACAGTCCATACAAGGATTTTGGCCACCCAGGATACCCTGACAAAATGCCTTATATAGTGGCCTGGGTGCTCCTCTTGGAGGACCCCCAAAATGGCTTACATCCCACCTATGAAGCCAATCAGAGGGAATCCCCACTTTCTTCACCGTTAAACCTATGGCTTCTATCTTGCCTGCTTCCAAGGAGGAACCCTCTACCCAGCTTATGCACTGCTACACAAAATGGCAAACACAAAGGCTACCCAGCCAATGGTACCACCTCACTTTCCATCTACTCAAAAGCTGCTACAGGTGAGGACAAGTTGGCATCCTCTCCCTGCTGCTCTTACACCCACTCTGAGACATTTTACCGCCCATTCTCTGGAGGCCCAACATCTGTGGTCCTGCCCTTGCAGCAGGCCCCTCCCAAACAGGGTGTCCAACAAGGGGTAAACCAGAACCAGAACTGGGAACCCTATTGGGTCTATACTCTCTATACTAGTAGTAATACCTATAATTGAAAAAGTCAGACTCCCCCATTCTCTGAGAAGCCACAGGCTATGATTTCCCCATTAAAAACCATTTTCCATGCTCACCTGCCCACCTGGATGACTGTCATCAGGTGTTGCTAACCCTCTTCACTTATGAGGAGAGGGAAAGAATTTTGAGCGAGGTAGGAAGCTAGTTCTGGCTGGTCAGCTGCACTACCTGCTGTCATTGAAGTAGTCTTCCCTTCTCTTTGGTCCCGCTGGGACCCAAATTCAGATGAAAGTAAGGAGCCCCTGGAAGTCCTATAACAAAATGACATTGGTTGTTTTCCAGTAGGCTACAAAGCACCCCACAAATTTGTCTAAAATCAGTCAAGAAATACAGGAAACCAAGGAATTGCCAACTGCTTTTCTGAACCAATTGATGGGAGGGCATCGTACTTATTCCCCCATAGACCCAGAAGCGGAGGAAAGCAGGAGGGCTATACCTGGCATTAGAAAAAAGCTTCAGAAGTTGGAGGGATTTGAGGGAGAAAATCTCTTGAAGTTTGTAGAAATAGCCACCAGAGTTTACGACAATCGGGAGGACCAGGAGGACAGGCAGCTAGAAAGACTGCTAGAGTAATGTTGGTCACTTAACTGAGGACCCCAGATGAAAGACCTACAGGACCCAGTGTGACCAAGGAGACAGACCCCACAAGATCTGAGAACCACTGGAGACAGACCCCCTCACTGCGAAGAGATCAATACACCCCCTGTAATTGTTTTGGACATTGTGCAGGGAGTGCCCCAATTGGTCAGAGAAAAAATCCCCACCAAAGTCCTTAACCTTGAGGAAGATTGAGGAAGTTGGGGCTTGATCTCCCTCCCTGAGCCCAGGGTAACTCTCAAAGAGGAAAAGTCTGTGGACTTCTTAATAGATACATGCGGTAGGGAGCTGCTTGTTTGTTTCCTGGCTGCCCGGCAGCTCAGACCCAAAATAACCACACAGAAACTGTATTAATTAAATCACTGGTTGGCTCATTAGCTCTAGCTTCTTATTGGCTAATTCTTACATCTTAATTTAACCCATTTCTATTAATCTGTGTATCACCATGAGGCTGTGGCTTACCAGTAAAGTTCAGGTGTCTGTCTCCGGCAGGGCTACATGGCTTCTCTCTTGACTCTGCCGTTCTTCTCCCAGCATTCAGTTTAGTTTTCTCCACCTAGCTCTACTCTGCCCTATCAGGCCAAGCCAGTTTCTTTATTCATTAACCAATAAAGGCAACACATAGATAGAAGGACCTCCCACATCAGATACAGGTGCTCAATTACCCATCCTAAAAGAGCCAGGGGGTCACTATAACCACCCAATGGACTTAAATCCAAAGGCCACTGGTACCAAGCCTTACCCATGAACACCTGCATGAAAGGGAGACACATGGTGACTCATCCCTTCATAGTGATCCCCAAATGCCCTTACCCTCTCCTGGGATAAGACTTGCTGCACAGAGAGCACAGATAATCTTCAAAGATGATACTATAAGCATAACCTTTCCTCAGAGTGAGGTCCTAAACTCAGGAATCTTTGTTACTCTTCCCCTGGAGAAAGAATACCTTTTTAATTCTCTAGGGAAGAGAGTCCCCAAACACCAAGAGAAGTCCCTATTTGTAAGAGCTTCAATTAAAGTTCCTACTAGTGTGGGCACAGCTTGCTTGGACTAGTACAGCACCTAGCCCCGATCATTGTAACTGAAGCCAAGGGTAGCATCTTCCCTGGTTAAACAGTACCTGATGTCATCTGAGGCCCAAAGAGGCATCAAGACTCACATCAACAGCCTTTAGGAAGAGGGGATCCCGGCCCCTTGTCAATCACCCTGAAACACAATTTCAGGCCTGTGCAGGATTTGAGGGAGGCGAACAAGCACGTAGAGAATATTCACTTGCCAGTGCCTAACCTTTACAGTTTGCTTAGCCTATTGGCCCTAGAGAAGCAGGTCTACACGGTCTTGGACCCAAGGGATGCCTTTTTCAGCATCCCTTTGGCCAAACACAGTCAGACCCTGCTCGCCTTCAAGTGGACTAACCTGGATACTGGATCCCATGACCAGTTGACCTGGACTCAACTGCCATGAGGATTTAAGATCTTGCCAGCCCTCTTTGATGAGGCCCTCCATACCATCCTAAGTGAGTACCATCTCAGCTTTCCCCAGGTCATGCTCCTGCAGGGTGGGAATGACTAGCTGATAGTGACTGAAGATGAAACTTCCTGCTGAGAAGCCAATGAAGGACTGCCACAGAACCTTCACATTTGGGAATAGCAATTGTTGGCTAAAAAGGCTCAGACAGCCACCTACCTGGGATTTGACCTCCATAAAGGTAAAGGGGCCCTGTCTGCTTCCCACAAACAAGACTTTTGGGGATCCCGAGCTCCCTCACCAAGAGACAGGTGTGGGAATTTCTGGGAAGTGTGGGGGTACTGCCAATGATGGGTCCTTGAATTTGCTAAAGTGGCCAACCCTCTACATGAGGCTACCAAAGTCCCAGAGGACAAACCTCAGCCTGAGGTTGAAACTAAAGCTCTCGGGAACATCAAATCGGCCTTGGTCTCGATGCTGGCTCTAGCACCATCAGACATAGCCAAGCCTTGCTGTCTCTTTGTGGACAAAAAGGCAGGAGTTGCCAAAGGGGTGCTCACTCAAAAATTTGACATCGACCAATAGCATATTTATCTAAAAAGAAACTGGATTCTTTAGTGACTGGATGGCCAGCCTGCCTGGGAATAATAGCAGCACTGGCCCTGCTTATTAAGGACTCTGACAACTTAATGCTGGGGCAGAACCTGACCATCACGGCCTCGCATGCGACAGAGAAACTCTTGAGGACACTCCTGCCCCCTGACAGATGGATAACAAGTGTTCAGCTGACCCACAACAGGCTTTACTGCTAAATCAACCTATAGTAACTTTTGCCCAACCTTCCCTGTTTAATCTATCTCCCATGCTGCCTGATAGTGTATGTGTGGTTGGGGGTGTTCCATAACTGTATGGACATAGTTTCCAGATTCCAGAACATCATGCCTGATCTGACTGCTGTCCAATTGGCCTCCCCAGATCTGAAAATATGTACTGATGACAGCAAATTTATAAAAGGGGGCCAGAGGCTGGCAGGGGCTGTGGTGATTGCTCTGAAGGAAACACTATGGTTGGGTAAAGGAAAGAGAATCAACATATTCACTGACAGTAGCTAAGCCTTTGCCATACTCCACCTGCAGGGAGCTCTTTACAGGGAAAGAGGCTTTCTTACTGCTGAGGGTAAGTAGATCAAACACAAACAAGAGATTCTTGATCTCCTGGGAGCCATCTGGGGTCCAAGGCAGGTAAAAGCAATGCACTGCCCTAGACACTAAAAGACCCCCGGAGCTGGGAGACTCTCACTCAAGTCTCAGGATAACATGACCCCCCAAGAACTCATGAGAGACCGTCCTTGCTGTAATCACATGAGGTTTATTGACAGGAACCAGCGTGCTGGGGCCGAGACTCATATCCCACGCAGGGGTAGAGGAGTTCGACCCCGAGTAGCTGGGAGAAGGGGTATTTAAGGGAAGAAACCACAACCCAAAGGGGGTAGGGAGGGCATCATTGGAAAATTCTGAAAATACCAGTGATAATCACAAGGGGGTAACTCCCTGTTTCTCAAGGTTGTTCTCAAGATTATAATCTAACTTTGTGGTCAGCCAGTTCCTGGAACAGAGTCACGGAACCAGCTAACCTAGATTTTTGGCTCTAATCAGGGGGTCTGGATTTATCCTGGTCTTTCAACACCACTATGGGAAATTCACTGAGGCTCACACTACCCTGGACACCAGCAGGGGGAATGCTCAGAGGTGCTTGAAAACTGTAGAGCAGACCAAGCCATGAGAGGAGCACCTCAGGGGCCTCTGACTTCCCAGCACTCCTGCTACCACTGCCACCCTCCCAGCGACAGCCACTTACTTGACAGGGGATGATGACTTTTTCCAAGACCTGCCTAACAGAGTAAATAGGGAGGGTGGTACTCTGTGACTGGATACACAGTTCTACCTCAGGCCCTGGGAAGGACTTTAATCCAGCTCCATGAGAGCACTCACCTTGGCAAAACAAAATTATTCACCTGGGTTTCCAAAAGTTATCTTATCCCTTCCCTAAATCTTAAGTTTCGAGACATTGTTTCCAGATGTCTGGCCTGCCAGCCCACCAACACTGGCCCATGACATCATCGGGAGCCCAGAAAATGGGAAAGAGGTTTGGTGCCAGCAGTCTTTTGGGAAATGGACTTCACTGAGGTAAGGCCCGAGTGCTATGAACATAGGCTATAGCATAGACGTAGACTAGTGTGGTGGACATCTTCTCAGGTTGGACAGAAGTCTTTACAACAAAAGGAGAGACAGTGTCCAGAGTGACAAAGAAGCTGCTAGAGATGATCCCTAGGCTTGGAGTCCCCACTGCCCAGCGCAGACAATGAACCAGCTTTTGTATTTCAGGAGATTCAGGGACTATCTAGGGCCTGGGGGATTAATTGGAAACTTCATCGTGCATACCATCTTCAGAGTTCAGGAGAGATAGAAAGGATGAATCAGACTCTAAAGGAGACCTTAACTAAATTAACCTTGAGACTGGTGAGGACTGGGTGGCCCTCCTCCCCTTAGCCCTTCTTAGAGTTAGTAGTGCTCCCTATTCTCAGGGACTGACCCCAATGAGATTATGTCTGGGAGGCCTCCCCGTCTCTGCCATAAAATCATACTGAGGCCTTACCTAAAATGTCTAATCTTATGTTGCTTAAGTCTGTGCAGGCTCTGCAACTTACACAAGAAGGGCTGTTACCTTCTGCTTCAGCACATCTATAAGCTGTCCCCTCCCCCACAAATCTCATACCTAAAAGCCAGGAGACCTCATTTGGGTCAAACATCATCAGAAGGAATCTTTGAGGCCTTCCTGGAAGGGGCCCCACAAGGCTATCCTGACAGCCCAGTCAACAGTGAAAGTAGACAGGATTAAATCCTGGGTGTGCAGCTCCCACCAAAAGCCAGTTCCAGATGGACGACAAAGACAAAAGATGGACTGTGCGACCCCCATCCACAGGACCTGCTACAGCTGAGACTCACTTCTACCTGACTTTCCTGTTCTTCCCAATGGGTCTGTTCAGTGCCAACAACCCACATATGCCAGCCCCAGTGGTATGGGTCTGGATGGGACTGTGATTGGTATAGGAGTTCCTTCTGCTTATGTGTTGCTTTCATTGGTTAATCAATAAAGAAACTGCCTTGGCCTAGTTGATAGGACAAAACTTAGGTAGGTGGAGTAGACAGAACTAAATGCTGGGAAGAAGGGCAGAGTGGCAGACGCCATGGTTCTCCTGCCTGAGATGGACGCTGGTTAGAATCTTGCTGGTAAGCCACAGTCACATGGCGATACACATTAATGGAGATGGGTTAAACTAATATGTAAGAGTTAGCCAATAAGAATTTAGAGCTAATGAGCCAAGCAGTGTTTAAATGAATACAGTTTCTGTGTGATTATTTCGGGTATAAGCTAGTCAGGCAGTAGGGGCAAACAAAGGGACCCCTCCTCGTACAACATGTGATTGCCAAAGTCACCACATGTGGGTCCCCCACATTCCTCGTGGATTTCTGTGCTTCCTTCAAGTCTCAGGAGGTTTACAGGTGTGTGTATCCATATCACAATTATAGCAGATGACACTGTACTCTGGGGGTCAACCTGGTTAGATACTCATTCTATGCCTGCCCAGAAGGAAAACCAAATGCAGGGGTTCTGAGGGTTATTATAGCTGTTCCTGGGGATAGGAGACACATGGGCCGTGAGTGAAGGGAAAGGATATGGATAAAGACCTTCTTATGATGAGGGAGGGACACCAATCTGGCCAACAGGTGGAAAAGTTAAACCTGATACAAATGACTGTTTATGATGGTTTATCCATGGCCTGTGTAGTAGGAAGACATGGGGACCTTGGAAGTACAGGAAGGATTGTGGGACACTTCACCATTCAAAAATTTCCCCCATGGGTAGAACAGATTCCAGAACCCATTGGTTCTAACTGAATACTGAACCCTATTTAGGATGGGGAAAAGAGGTTTTAGGACCTACAACCACACCTGCTCAGGTCCCACAATGAGGAAGAGAAATGGCCCAATCTCTGGTCCCCAGCTAGACCCATCAAGAGAGCTCTGGAGTCCTTCTCTCTTTAGAATACCTAGACAACCTTTTAAACTCCTCTTCTCCAGACCTCATGGAAGACTGTTGGTTATGTCTTAACCCCAGGCCGCCTATTGCATTGGGATGGGCTACACAGCAAAGATGCGGGTTGAGAAACATCCTATCAGAAATCCATCTATCACACAAGATAGCCAGAGTCAGCTCTGCTCCTGGGGAAAAGAGGTCAGAATTACCCTTGCTTCCCCTCTCCTGCTTATCATTTGGATCACTCCCTGTTCCAGAGACGCTGTAACAGAACCCTTCAACTGCAGCCCCAGGATACCGGAAACTCCACACTCTCCTAGGTACCACCCCAAGGTTCTTGGCTTGCTTGCTCTTGGGGGCTCACTCCCTGTTTAAATCCCTATGCTGTGTCAGAATCCGCCCATTCTGCATTTCGATCACACCCTTTCCCCAGGGTGTTATTATTCTGGTGTGGGGGTGAAGTAGGAGCATCTCCACTACTACCTCTCTTCACCGTGAGCCCAGCACTGTTCCCATTCTAATCCCCTTGCTTGTAGGCATTGGAATGGCAGGAGTAGCCGGTGTAGATTCTGCAGCCCTCTTTAAGGTAGAGCTAAATTACCTGGCTCTGGGGAGTGAAACTGACCCAGATTTGGCCACCCTAGAAAAGTCCATTCTGACCTCCTCTTGACTCCTTGGTAGAGATAGTGCTACAGAAACGGGAAGGATCAGACCTTCTCTTCCTGCAACAAGGAGGACTTTGTATAGCCCCGGGAGAACAGTGCTGCTTCTATGCTAACCACACAGGTGGGAGCAAAGACAGGTCTGATCTTAGAAAAAGATTAAGAGAAAGGGAACAAACCCAGTCAGCTGCACAGAGTTGGTTCAAACCCCCTTTGGATTGGTCACCATGGATTTCCACCCTGATCACGGGAATAGTGGGACCTTAATTATAATTCTATTGATCATGCTATCTGACCCTTGCCTGCTGAACTCCATTTCCTGCTTCATTCAAAGAGGAGTCGTACAATCAAGCTCCTAGCCCTGCAGGCTCAGTATGGTCCTCTGACGGCATGTTAGATTCTAGCTGCAGCAGGAATTACATTTTGTTCCAGTTTGTTCTGCTCTGAGCTGTTGCCCACAATTTCCTGAGGCTGGGCTGTAGTCCCCACCCCAGCACAGGTGTCTAGAATGAGGGTAAACAAATGCTTAACTCTCTTCTGAGTGGTTGGTCCAGAGCCCAATCTGGGCCGCCAAACCGCACAACTCCCTGATAGGCTGGAAAGTCCCCAACCGCTTCCCCCGTATCACATTAAGATTGGATGGGTCTCAGGAACTGTCTTTTTGAGTCCCCCCCCCCCTTTATAACTGGAGGACACAATCTGGAGTCTGAAACCTACCACCTTCCTCATGTATCGGGTTGTCTAAATACAGTTTTGGCTTGTTTGAACCTGGTCTTTTGTGGTGGATTATTCACAGGTTCTTGACTCCTAACATGACCACAAATGACAAATGTCTGAGTGGGTATGCTTAAATGTACTTAAACTTAGACAGTGCACACATGTCAAAACACCGTGTGGTCTCTCAATACACACTATTTTTATATGTCACTTAAAATAAAAATTTTAAATCAGAAACTTCAAAACCAAGCCCAGATATGGAATTAATATAGGAAGAAAGATGGGCTGGGGAAGGAAGCTTACCCTTTTCAGCAGTGTTTGGATTTATCCATTTTTAAAATGAGAGCTTTATTTAATATCATTCCCTGGATAACACATTAGGGACTGTGGAACACAAAGCCATGAGGAAGCCAGAGCAAAACACAGATAAGCATCTGTGTCCTGTGGGAAGGGCCACTTAGAGCAGAAATGCAAATGAAGAAGCAAAGGAGAAAGAATCCTACATAAGCGAAAATAAAAGAACTCAACAACAAAGAAACACTTAAGCTTCAGCATACAGCATGTGCAATAGGTTAATGTTTTCAATATTTCATAAGTGGTATAAACACAATATCCCCACAGAAAAATGGCAGCTGCCATAAAAGGAAGCTCATAAAAGAAATAGCACAGTGAACAACTTAAAAAACAAAACCAACAAAAGTAAAAAAAAAAAACAAAAAAACTCAGCAGAGGCTTAGGAGACGGCTGGGTGGTTAAAGTGTTTGCCACACGAGCCAGAAGAGCAGTGTTGGAACCCACAGAAAATGCCCGGTGGGTGCGGCACGTTGCCTGTGATTCTGGTTTTGGGAGGGGGAACTGGGGCTCCTCAGAGTAAGCCAGTTACTGAAACTGACCACATCAGAGAACTCTTGGGTTTGACTGAGAGACCCTGGCTCAAAGAACTGATGGGGAAAGCAGTGAAGAAGATCTAAGCTCCACACACACCTGCACACACATGCACTTTCACACACAATTCACCCACGCATGTGTGCATACCACATACCAAAACCTTTAAAAAGTTCGGTTGACTATAATTAAGAAAATGTAATTTTACTTTTTAACAACTTGAATATAATTGTATTTGTAAGCATTCAGAACATCAACAAAACAGTTGCAATTTTATTTTTTTGTAGTTGCAGAATGGTATTCAGTTAATAAAACAATGAATTATTTCATATGTGGCACATCAGTCATAACTGAAGCTTTGAAAAACCACCACCTTCCCCACATATTATAGCTAATTTGCACTGTGCATCAAGAACCTGATTTAGGTCAGGCAGTGGTGACGCACGCCTTTAATTCCAGCACTCAGGAGGCTGAGGCAGATGGATCTCTGAATTCAAGGCCAGCTTGGTCTATGGAGTGAGTTCTAGGCTGGCCAGAACTAAACAGAGAAACCCTGTCTTGAAAAACAAAAAAAAAAGGCGGGGGGAAGGGAGTTGTAGGGAAGAGGGAGGGAGGGAGGGAGGAATGGAGGGAGGGAGAGAGGGAGGGAAGAAGAAGAAAAGAAGGAAAACCTGATTTAAATTTCCATGCCAATTTGCAGACCCTGAACTGTATCAGGCAAGGTCAATGACTACTCAAAAGTCCTACAAGCCTACCAGGACAGGGCTGTTTAAAGATGTATCCATTAGTGTGTTAACTATACACTGTACAGTTTAAAGTCCAGCTGGTGGGGCTGGAGAGATGGCTCAGCAGTTAAGAGCACTGCCTGCCCTGCCGAAGGTGCTGAGTTCAATTCCCAGCAACCACATGGTGGCTCACAACCATCTATAATGAGATCTGGTGCCCTCTTGAGGAAGAAAGCTGGCCAGTTGTCCTCATCAACTTAGACCATGAAACCCAATATGGACAAGTTCAACAGAACTGCCATATAAGGGCTGTCCATGCATGCTTCAGCATTGCCAGGGCATAAATTTCATTTTCAGTTTCATTGATTCCTACACAGCCTCACATTTCAATTATTTTATTTGAAAAGTTTGAGTTGTGTACAGGAGGTTAAATGCTTTACAGGCCAGGGAAAAACTGTGCAAGAATAAACTCATTCGCCATCTTCTACCTCCCCTTGCTGGCTCCTTCCAGCCTGATGCCTCCCCTTTGCCGTGCCTGGTCTTCCTTCAGTTGTGCAGGCAGAAATATCCTTTTCCCATTCTTTTCCTGCCAAGCAGCCTTCTTTTCCTAAGGCTGCCTGCCGTCTGCAGCCACGTTTTCCCACCTCCCTCCCAGTCTTTGTATTTCAGGTGACACTCGGAACACAATAAGAAGCCTGAGGGTCTCTTGGGCCTACTGGGATCTTTGAACCTTTTGTTCCCACTTTGGGAGGGACAGACTTCCACTTCCACTTCATAATGAGTCTTTCCCACATCTCCATGTCTTCAGACGCTTCCTTGTCTTCAGCAGGCCAGCATGGTCTTTCGCTACTCCGAGTGCTTCGGAGAGCAGGCTGAGAAGATGATTGGTACACCTGGGTGCCATCGCGCTCTGCCCCCAGCAGGTTTGCACAAAGAATGCATATGATGACGCTGTATGGGTCTGGGGCTCTTCAGAGACTCGTGGTCTGACAACGACGATGGTTTTGATAAGAAGGGGCTTTTTTATTTAAATCAACAGTTCCCAACCTGTAGGTCTCGACCTCTTTGGCAAACCACTATCTCCAAAAATATTTACAGTACTATTCACAACAGAAGCAAAATCACAGTTATGAAATAGCAACAAAATATTTTATGGATGGAGTCACCACCACGTGAGGACCTATATTAAAGAGTCACAGCATTAGGAAGTTTGAGAACCACTGATTCAAATATTGGCACCTGAACAGATTAGCATCAGGACTGCACCCAAGAGCACTTCCAAGGTGCAGCATTTAGCCATGTCAGCCTACGACTTATAAAGGCAAAATCCACAAGATTACATGTGTTCTGCCTACATGTAGGTAGGGGCTTATTTTAGCATACATATCTTGCGAAGGTCCTAATTGTCTTTTTGAGTAGAGTAAGCTAGCTTGATTACAAAAGAAGGAAAGCAGTTAGCCTTGGGATCTCCCATCTTGCAAGAACTGAAAATCCACTTAAGAATAACCTTTCATGTCCAGAAGGAAGGGATGCATGCTGCTAGGGTACAGCTTGTACAAGCTAGGGGCAACATGCTAGAGGTACTTTTCCTCTTTGGTCTCTCAAATACAGTAAGTTTCAACATTAAACATAATGCTAACCATCACAATGCATTCATTGCCTCTTGCCTTTTTAGAATTTCTTCTGCTCATATTCAGTGGTTTTTCCTCAGAATGGCAGGGTCACTTGGTACCTGTCTGGCTCTCCCTTGCCCTGGCGCCATCTCTGTCAAGCTCAATGCACTACAATGGCTCTCACAAACAAAATGTAAACCAATATACATGACTTTGCTTACTATGTGTGCCGGTGTACTTCTCCACCAGTGTCGTAAAGCACTGGCCAAAAGCAACTTGGGCAAGAAAATGCTTCTTTGACCTTACAGCTAACAGTTCTTCATCAAGGGAAGCCATGGAAGGAACTCAACCAGGAGCTTCAGGCAGAAAGCTAGGGGAAGGGCGCTTGCTGACTTGCTCCCTGCCGTATGTTTAGTTACAGCGTGGGCCCACCTGCCTAGGGATGGTGCCACCCACCCTTGGCCTGGACTCTCCAATCCAAAGTTTTCCCATGGGCTTTTATAAGTGAACACACACAGAGACACATATAGACATACTCTCACACACACACTGACATGCCTACTCGTGCCCTGACTCATTTTATCAAAGGCAGAATGAACAGATGACCTTGAATGATGTCTACGCTGGAGTGACCTATAGGCAACCTCCCGGGGTGATGGTGTCCTAGCGGGGTTTCCTTCCGAGGTTCACATTTTGCATGCCGTCCCTCAGAACTGCGGCTTTGGGTGAATACAGGGACAGAAAATTGTAAGGCTGACTTCTCAAGTGTCTATGTCTGAATATTACACCTTGCTATTCTATGCCAGAAATGCCTTTCTTTCCAAGATCCCTGAAGAGTTCTCAAAATTCCACTAAGCCTTATATTTTAAGATGGAGGACTTTTATCTTACCCCCTTGCAGTAGCTATTCCAGGCCCTAGACTCTCAATTACTGCTGACTACCAGAACTCAGCAGTCATGGTGTCTCTTAGACTCAGTGTGTTCTGTTGGATGTGGTCTCTCCCGTGAGATAGTAATTACCTACTGTCACCGATTCTTCTTACTTCCCATTTGAGTCCCAGGGGCCAACGAGACTTATTAAGAAGAATTATGTTCCCAGTTTCATCCCGCAACTCCGTTTTCACTCAAGAAGGGAAGGCAACAAAGGTGTGAAAATGTTCAAAGATATGAAAATCAGAGGAGGACTGGGAAACTGTGTTCATCTTTCCAGCTGGCATGTGTTTAAAAGTGAAGACACCTCAGTTGGCAGAGTTCTTCTCCAGGAGTATAAACTGATCTAGAATTTCTGATGGGAAAGTTGGCAAGATGGAATAAAAGTCATTAAAAATGTACATATCCTTTGCCACAAGATTCCTGTGTCTAGACAGTTTTATAAGAACCTGATGGCTGTATACAAAGATACACATGTCAAGATCTTTCTTAAAATGTCACTCAGAAAATGTAAAAATTGGAAATAAATTTCAAACCATTCATAAAGTCAACTTTCACATCACGCAATCATCAGGTGGAATAACCTTGACTGACAAAAAGTATTGACACTGTACCACAGTGGGCTGCAAAATAGTATACATATTATTATCCCAACTGACATAGAATTCAGTGTATTTGTGTGTGTGTGTGTGTATATGTGTGTATGTGTGTGTGTGCATGTGCATACACATTGTATGTATATATGTATGTATGTATGTATGTATGTACGATGTGGGAGTCCCTTCTGTATGCTGTGAATATCATTGGTTAATAAAGAATCTGTTTTGACTTAGCAGAGTAGAGCTAGGCAGGAAAACTAAACTGAATGCCGGGACAAGAAGGCGGAGTCAGGGAGCTGCCATGGAGCCACCAGAGGAGAAAGACACGAGATGCCAGCCGGAACCTTGCCAGTAGGCCACAAGCCTCACAGTAAAATATAAAATGATAGAAATGGGTTAATTTAAGAGATAAGAATGAGCTAGAATATGTATAAGTTAATAGGCCAGCAATGATTTAATTAATATAGTTTTTGTTTGATTATTTCAGGTCTAAGTGGCCCAGAATGTGCAAGCTGCCTCCTACAACAAATTGGAGCTCCAATGTGTGCTAGCTAAATCTACATAAAACCTGAAAGGGCTTGGAAAAGAATTCTAGACACTGATAAACAAAGTTTAGCTGCATTTTTTTCAGATAGGCTCTGCTTGCTGGTGGCATACTGCAGCTCCTTTAAAAGAGGTCTTCCTGATTCAGCAGTAGCAAAAAAATAAAAAACAGGACAAAGAACAACAACAAAAAAATAACAAAAACAAAAAACTCAAAAAATTGGTTTCAAAATGACAGCTTCCTAGGCCATGCTACCAGCACTAACTCTGGCTCTTTCAGGAGGCTGAGCACTTGAATAGGGGTTGTGGGCAGCATGTTGCAAGTTACTTGGTGGCAGCATGGGCCACTAGAGCTGAGGTGATGAGCATGGCTCCCACCTAGCAGTCTCAGAGGCAGTGAATGGACTTTTTGTCATGTTGGACTGGACAGCAAACAGGCAGGGCTGTGTTTGTTCCAGCAACACCACTGCTTAGATTTTTAAGAAGCACTTAGCATTTTAAGAAGCCATCCTGGTCAGAAAAGGATTACAGATATGCAATAAAGATAAATCCAGATGGAAAAGTCCTCTAAATGGGTCACAGTGTTGAAATAATGTACATAGGCTTGGGAGAGAGAAGAAAGACTATGGAGAGTTATAAAAAGAAGTAAATGGTTTTTAAAAACTAAAACAAAGTCTTTATAGAGACAGAGTACAGACAGTCATAGAATAAAAGAAGGGAAGAAAAATAAGCTACAAAAGATGGAAAATATACAGAGAGTCTGGATTATGTGTATTATTGTGTTTTCTTTGAATTTTTTGACTGCAGAGAAACATTTAATTCTGGGGATGGTAAAGCTAAACCAACATATGTTTTAAAGATTTCTTGACTTCAAAATTTGGGTCTAAGGATTTGTTGCTTTGGAAAAGAGGTTCTGCTTTTTCGTCCACAAAAGATGAGAACCTGTGGATTCCTTCCAGACTAATGTGGTTTGATGGAACAAGACCCCCTGAATGGTTGCTGTGAACACCCCCTCCAAATTACTTCTCCCAATAAACAGCAGGAAGTCATTTGGAGAGAGCTATGCCCAAATTCCAAAATATTGTTTATAAATGTTTGTTTACATTTAAAGGGGGATATGCTATAGAGATTTGCATTGGTATGGATCTTGGTTTATTGATACAAAATTTAATATCAATTTTCTTTTATGTATATTTCCACTCTTGACTAAGGTATTGTGTTTGTGCAACTCATTTAAAAATGTAATGTATAATTAAGGAATATAGGTAAATAGATAATCATCTATAACAGTCAAGCTTGTAGTCATGTTAGTTAGATTTTCTAGATGTCCAGAGATGTATTTCAGATGGATAGGTTCTGCAAACCTTTCAAAGACTACAGAATATGGCATTTAAAATGTTTACGAACTTAGAACTTTTCATGATATGAGACACATCTGCTCTTGGCAAAACCAAGCTACTTCAAGAAGATGATAATCACTGAAGACGCTCCTTATGGAGTTGATTAGCTATTTGGGTAAAAAACTGCTCTTGCCTGGACTGCTTGATGCTATGCTGTATGAACTGGACTTGCAGGACCCACAGAAAAAAAGGACTGCTGTAGTTGCCTAAAGAAGGTAAGACAGTCCTTTGGGGTTCCTGCTTCATAAAAGAATCTGCCAGATATTCTGCAGGACACAGAAAAAAGTGACTGACGAATTGTCATTACAAGTCAGAACAGACCTTCCAATTTCCTCCTTCATGGAAAAGTCTGTCAGATACTATGGGCCTATAGGCTGAAGATTGGATGCCCCAACAATATAGAAGAACTTTGGGTGACTATCCAGGCAGCAAGATATCTCTTTCAATTCTAGAATTTTAGAAGTTGCTTACAATGAACTTCTTGTTAACTTAGATAATATTATATCCTTCTGAAGTCTTTGATAGAGTTGAATAATAGATAGTTATAGTTTTCCTTAGTTATGATAAAAGTTAAAATAGATATAAATATTGTAACTGTAATTCTTGCCTGATACCTGTTTTGTTATATGTAATTTTACCATGTTAAAGTTAAAACCTTCCTTTTTATTTAATCAGAAAAGGGGAGGTAATGTGGGATTCCCCCTGTATGCTGTGAATATCATTGGTTAATAAAGAATCTGTTTTGGCCAGTGGCTTAGCAGAGTAGATCTAGGTGGGAAAAGTAAACTGAATTCTGGGAGAAAGAAGACAGAGTCAGAGAGACACCATGGAGCTGCCATGGAGCTTCCAGAGGAGAAAGACGCAAGCTGCTAGCTGAAATCTTGCTGATAGGTCATGAGCCTCATGGTAAAATATAAAATAATAAAAATGGGTTAATTTAAGAGGTAAGAGTGAGTTAGAAATATGCATAAGCTAATAGGTCAAGCAGAAATTTAATTAATACAGTTTCTGTGTGATTACTTCAGGTCAAAGCGGCCAGGAACATACAAGCCTACCACATATGTATGTATGCATGTATTCAGAGTGGGGTAGGAAAGAGCCAGGAACAGCAACAGATTATATTGCCTGTGACATATTTCACAGAGGAATATAACAAGTAGATTAAGGGTTAGCAGAAGAAATGTATAAAGTCAAAGCCAGTTGTTTTGTGGTGCAATTGGCCCTGTGAAAACATCCAATTGTGTTCTCACTTCAGAAAGTTAGTTAATACCTTGCAGAAAGCTGATATGTAGTTTCCTAATTATAAATACAAAACCAAACCCACTTGAGTCCTGATGTCAGCATCTAATGAGATCGGGTAGCCCCATGCCTGCCCAAAGTCTCTCATATTCATAAAAGCTAATTGCAAGGTCCTTAATATGCTTTGAGTTTAGTGCCAAGCACTTTCTGATATACACTAATAGAATCTTCCCACTAACCCTATGACCTAGCACAATCAATACCTTTATTGATAAAAAAAAACCCAAGCTTGAAAGACTCATTGGGTCTGTGTAGGTCACAGAGCAGTGGGTGCCAAAGGGAAATGCAGTTCTGAGCAAAGACCCTCTCTGCATCAGAGCTTTGAGGGTAGTTTGGTCACCTGTATCTCCACCAGGTTGGGCTGGGCCACTGAAGCAGAGAAAAGAAATTAATATAATCACTGTGGTCACATTGTCACAAAGAGTAAATGAAGGGGCTCAGTGACCCCCCCAAGTCCATACTGGGGGTCCTGACATAAGAGTTGGGTTTAAATAGAGGGCAAAGATGCATGCATCACTAAGCCATCTTTGTTTCTGCCCCTGTGTCTCCTAAAGCTGGTCTGGAAAGTTGTCTGCACTGTGTGGAATCTCTTTATAGGAAGAATTTCCATTCTGGCTGCCTCCAGGTCCCCAGAATGAGACTGGAAAATCCCAGTTCTTTGGGGATCATTATCTGAATGGTCTGAGAGACTAGGGGAGGTCAGCTTGGTGCCTCTCTTCATTACATCTTCATTCTTGTCAGGATGGTTCCCACACTGCAGTCAGAGCAGGGTACCTCCCAGGCAGTCTCTGTGACCTTTGACTCCATTCCTCTCCCATGGCTCAATTTCTTCCTCTTGCTGACCAACAGAAAGCCAACTGAGCACCTGATGACAGATAAACTGATACCTAGCAAGCAAAGAAGAAAGGAATGAAATTTCCAATATTCGTTTGGTTATGTGTTTACAAAGACATGCGTCTTAAAAATAGGAGAGAGGCCCAATGAAGGTGTTTTGCAAAAATACCATTATTCCCATAACTTAGAACAAAGTAAATATTGACACATACATTGTCTTGGGAACCTCAGAGGCGAAATTACCACAAAAACCATTGTTTCCTAAATACAAAGTTTAGCTCAACAGAATTTGGCTGAAATAACAAAGAAACAGGGACACCAACCTGTATAGACACATCTTTGTGATGATTTAAAACACAACACACCTAGAAGAGCTGGTCAGACTGCCCAGTGACCTGGTCAAGTGACCCCGGATGTATGCCACAGAGCCTTCATCCCGCCTCGTGCAGGACGTTAAGAACACAGATGCCACAGCGATCTCACAACAGAGGCTAGAAGCCACCCTTCCTGAAAATCGCCCTTCTCACTGGAGCCCCTCAGCTAACTAGAAGTAGACTGAACACGCAGTGTCTCTGCCTTTGTTGTGCCTGTCTCCTTTCTCCTGGCTCTGTTATATGCGTGGCTCTCCATACATGCAGCCTAGTAGCCAGTCAAGGAAGCCTGTCTCATAGCTAATTGTATCACACCCCTCTAAAGACGGAACAAAACAGCTAGTCATTGTCTTAACCCTATAGTTAACTCTGTCCCCAGGAAGAACAGAGTGGCACAGTGTTGGGGGCAACCCTGCATGGATACCCCTTGGGGGAGAGGGCAAAAAGGTGCAGAGTCAGGTAAGTAGCAAAAGCCAATTCATTTATTGAGGGTATGGGCAGGCCTCTTAGCCCCTCCCAAGGTCCCGTTGGCTCAGATGCTGACTCTGCTGCATTGTTCTTCCCTGGTTGGCGTCTTTGGTCAGGTGTCTCTGAGTCAGCAGTCTCTAGGCATAGCAGCAGGCCTTAGGTTGACTCAGGGAGGAAGTACTTGCCACACATGCTCACGTAGGCTGGTTTGGGCAGGGCAAACGCGACTTAAGCTGGTCAACAGTGTCACAGGAAAGATCCCTCACCACAAGGACAGCTACCACAGAGTGGGGCTGTGCCCTGGAGTGGAAGGACCAGTTTATGCTCCACATTGTGAAACATTAAAGACATCTTTGATTCTTTGTAGAACCAGTGTTTAGACAGTGACCAACCAGCCCCACCTAGACCAGAGAGACTAAATTGCACATTCCTCTTGTTCCCTGTCCCCTCCCCCACTTCTTTCTTTATTGAAACCTTAAACTCATTTCAATACCCCAAAGACAAACTTGGGGTAACTGAGTTCCTCTATTTTTCTTCTTCTCAACACCCCCCACCCTTTGCTTTTTCCTTTAACCAACACATTGGGATGAAGGTCTCCCCCAGTATTTGGAGATATCAGAGACAGGGAGTTTGCTCTACGAGTCTGGTTGTAGTCTGAGTGGGTCATCTAAAAACCCAACACAGGTCACTAAGGGGACAAAGGAACCAGTCCTGGAAGCAGCTTTGCACAACCAAGTGAGATAGCATTTAGCTCTTTTTCCAACAGCTATTTCAAATGCTCTTCGTCCTCACAGATGTCCCTCTGCACTCATGACTCATCTCTGCATCTAGGGTGTCACTGCCCACTCGGGTCCATTCCCTTCTGCTTTCTCTGTAGTTCAAAGAACATTTGAAAATATAAATTACCTCATGCGAAAAATAAATCATTAGGATTCAGTTTCGGTGTGAGGCGTCGTTAGAGACACAAGAGAGTCAGAGAAGCAGGAGTTCCGTCCTCCATAGCTAGAAGTTGACACCTGCTTGTCAGGTGCCCCCACTTCATCCTAGGTTTGAAAAGTCACCGTTGGTCTGTAATGTGACCGAATCCACTTCTTTGAAATGGGAGGTCACCTCAATCCCCAGAATATTCACTAATTAAGGCTTTGTCTTTATGTCCTGAGCTAATAGGATGGGGATTTGGGGAAGAAAAAAATGCTGGACACCAGGAAGAGTGTACCTCCCCAAAGAATTCAGCCAATGAGGAATTCAGGGTGACAAAGAAATATGATTAGGAATTTAAGAAAAGTCATTGTGTACCAAATTATCAGAGGGGCCATTTTTTGCCTTTTCTCTAGACCAATGCCTGTAACTGCAGAATCATAAAATCAAAACTGCCTCACTTTCTCTAGTCTTGTGTATTTGTTACTACAGAGTGATGGTCTTGTTTCACAGAGTAAATGAAAATGGGTTTCTTTATAGCTCAGACAAACTGGTGAATGAATATCATGTTTCTCCATGGTTCTGTAGCAGTCATTCAACTCACAGAAAACCACGAGAGCAGGAAGACATGAAGATTTTACTGTGATGGTATCAGTGGACATAGATTTAATGCTCACCTCCAAGGGGGTTCCTGGTTCTTATGTCCCAGAACAAAGAACTGGAGAAAAGCAAGCAGTTAGCACAAGGGCAGGGGAGTTCACTGTTTCCAAGGAAGAAGGGAATCTAAACCAAAGTTAGGAGCATAAAGATCCCCTCTATAAAGAGAAAGAAAGTTGATGTCACATAATACGGGTTTGGCGATCATTTGTGTAGCTAGTACAGGCTTCTTGGAACACGCTTTATCTGTTAGATATAGTTCTACTTACAAATTCCTGTGTCACATGTATTATGAGTTTCTGAAGGCCCCACCTGTAGCAAGAGGGGCACGGACTGCGTTCCCAGCGCAGGGCCCCTTGTTCTGTCCCGCCCGGCTCCCGGTGCATACTCGAAATAATTACATGGAACTGTATTCATTGAAATACTGCCTGGCCCATTAGCTCTACCCTCTTATTGGCTAACTCTCACATATTTGTTTAACCCATTTCTAATAATCTGTGTGTCACCACGAGTTGTGGCTTACCGGGAAAGATTCAGCGTGTGTGACCTGGGAGCTTCATGGCAGGCAGCTCTCTCTAACTCTGTCCCCTTCCCAGTATCCTGTTCTCTTTTCCCTGTCTAAGTCCTGCCCTATCAAAGGCAGTTTCTTTATTAACCAATGAAAGCAACCCAAATACAGAAGGACCCTCCTACACCACCCACCCATGAGCCACAGGTAAACTCCATGCACTCTGGTGTATCTCTGGGCCCTCGCCACATGTGCCTAGATGTCTGGATCCAGACTACCTCAGCTAGGGTGGGATGGGGTGGTCCAGCCTCCCATTTTTTCAACTTGTTCTTTATGTATGATCACTCTGCAGTCTTCCCACAGGGCTTTCCAGATCAGATCACAGTCTCTATGCTATTCTGCCTCACATAAGTCAGCTTAGTCTCTGGTCCTCCCCCAGGAGGTAGACTCAGCCCCAGGGCGCCCTCATTCTCAGCAGGTTGTCACCAGTCTAAGCAATATGCTGCTTCTGACATATATTGTCACAAGCTATAATGGTTACAGAACCTTGTTGGAAATGAGAGCAAAATAGCTTTGATATTTGCCAACATGCAATCTGCAGCTGTATAGTTGCTTAGTGGTGTTAAGTTTGTGCTAGAACAACCTACAAGAAGTCAAGAAGGCTTCCAGGCTTTTCAACCCTTCTGAATAGCCCAGAGAAGCATATCAGGTAAAGGACAAAGGAGGCTGCTGGAGAAATGATTACTGACCAAATTCTGTGGGGACCCTGAAGGCCCCCTTTGATACTAAAGTCTACTTTTCCTATGTTCGGTCCTCTAAACATCAACTCACAGTCAGGAGCTGGGCTTGTCACACCCTCTGATCAGCCATGAAGGGAAGGCTCCTCAGAGCCACTGACAGAAGTTCCCAGCTCTCGCAGTGGAGCAGATGGATCTGGCTCCCACAGGCTGGCACTGGGATGAGGACTGAGCACAACAGTCTGTATCCATCCCTCAACACCCTGGGAAGAATTCCCAGTCTACATCATTTAGAAAGAAGTCAGGAAATGGCTCTGCTGACCCAGCCTACAGCTTGTCTCAAATCTATGGCATTTCAAAAATCACATTAATTTTATGTTTTGTTTTTCTTCTTAATGATATTGTTTATGCAGTTTAGATGGGGGGGGGGGTGAATGAGTGCCTGAGCTGCGGTATCACATCCCTATAGCTGCTGTGATAAATGACACCCTGTTCATCTTCATAGCTGTAGACATTTCTATGCTCTTCTATACACTGGCATGGTCCAGAAAGCTGTCTGGATTAGAATGGAGGGAGCTGGGATGGAATTAACAACCTTGAATCCATTGTTCCTATGAATACTGGAGGTGGGCTTTCTCTGCGATTTTGGTGGAATTGCTTTTCCTTCTGAATATTGAAAGAAGAATGCAATGCGCACCTCAGAATGGAAAGGGCCAGCCAGGCAAACAGAGACCCTAGCTCATCAGCAAGACTCACACTCCCTAGGACCCGTTTCTACACCTCTAACTGAGAGTGGATATTGCTGCAAAGGAGCAGAGGAGGCTGGAGTATAGAGCCCTCCTCACTCACTCGCACCTCCACCATCACCGCCACTTTACATCGCAACCCGTGTGCTTGTAGAAAACACCAAGGTCACAGAGTCCTTCTTAGAGGGTTAGAATATGGAGGTAAAATCCACCGTCTGGATGCACATTGCTGAGGTTTTGGAGGATGTTGTCTAGGACGGTTGTCTTGAGTCTCGAGCCAAGCTAGACTACTTAGTGAGACCCTGTCTCAAAACTAAAGAAGGAAGGAGGGAAAGATGAAGGGGGCCTTGCTGAGTCATTTGGGATAACAGCGGCTCTCCATTTACCATGCCTGAAGAGCAGGCCTGCGGTGCTTGCTTCCACAATCACTGGTCCTTCTATGCCTGTGACTACACAAGGCTTCATACGATCAATTGGTTTTCTCTTTAGCTTCTGAAGTGGAACAAAATCACATACTAAGAAAACCCAAATATTGCCTCCTAGACTTCCAGGCCTCTAGAACTATAAGCCGAGAAGTTTCTTTCTATTATCAACTATCTAGCCTCAGGTATTTTGTTACAGCAGCACAATAGGCATGTAAGTATTCACCTTATTATTTGTTATTACTTCTACTTCACATGTGCCAGCCATGAAAACAGAACCACTGGAAACAGGAAATAAATCCTTCAATAGATTAATCAGGACTCCGAGAATTGTTGACATGGGAAAGAGACGATCTTGAGATGGGCATAATCAAAGATAATCAGATAATCAGGATAATCAAAGAAAGAGTCACTGGCATGATCTGCCTGATGCAATGATGAGACTGGCCAAGTATGAGTTTGCAGAAACATAGAAGCTGTATGCTACTGGCTGCCAATATGGAAGAAAAACAAGAGAGTGCTAGCAGGGGTCTGGGAGACTTCTACATCTACGCAATTGGATGTCCCTTTGTAATATGCTTCTTATAGCCTGTGACTCAGTGCTCAGTGGAGGGCCCAAAGCTCCTGTGGGCTGGCAGACCTGGCAAAGCACATGGGAAATAGGGAGTGAGGAAAGGCTGCTTGAGGTTGACCAGATGGCCCTGCTTGTCTTTGCCTATGACAGGCCAGCTTCTGCTTCATTTCTGTGTCTCGTAGCCATCAGTTGGATCCATGTGGGAAAGAGAATCTAGGAAGTGTCATTGCCTGCCCAAAACAAGAGACACAGTGTGAAGGTAAGAGAGCATAGTAACTGAGTGTAACATGAGCAGTTATGGGTCATGCGGTGTGGCATGGAAGAAACAGTAGCCTGTTCTGCAGTCAGGAGGCTTGCCAGTCTTTTGAACACACAGTAAATAACTCCCTTCATTCTAGCCAGTGTGTTGTGGGGACAGAAAGAAAGTCACTCACCCGGTCCTTTACCTGGGGGACCACCCTGTGCCATGGGTGAAGTACATTGTTCCAATTAATACTCTTACCATCAATTCCCTGAGCAAAGACTGGAGCAAGCATAGTTACTGAGAGTTACAAGGCTGTCCTGCAAAAGTCAGGGTTTGGAGTTTGTCAAAAGACCTCTCAAGAACTGCTTAGAGCAACAACCTCATCTTATGAGGGAGGAAAATCTGTCACTCAGACTTTGATTCTGAGCTACTTGGGGTTTGCTGTTGTTGTTGTTTGGTTTCCTTTTATTGTGGGCAAGGGGGGATTATTTATTTATTTCTTGAGACAAGGTCTTGTCATGTAGCCAACCAAGGCTTGCTTCCAGCTCTCTACATAGCTAAGACTGATCTCAAATGTCCAACTTCCTGAGTGCTAGGATTACAGGTGTGCATTCCTGCACTCAGCTCTTGCATGTCTTTTTATTCCCATCTCTGGAATTGCGCATTCCCTGTCCTCCATGAATACGACAGGAAACGCTCGCTTTGGCCTTGGTCCACCATCACCTGATGGGTCTCTTTTTATTAATTAAAACTTTAACATAAAGAACTTGAAAATTGAAAACATCATGCAGCAATATTCACCATATCCAAAGTCTGTATGTTTCAATAAACTTCTGTTCAGTTTGAACAGCCCTTCTCCAGCTGTACAGCATTATACTGGATGTTACATCTTCACTGCTGACCATATTCTTCTATATTATCCACCACCAAGGCCCAAAACGTCTATGAACGGGTTAAAATTAGAGAAACAATTAGCTTTATATTCTTTCATGACCTGTGTCCATCACCTACATCCAGTTCTTCCTCATTCCCTAACATTTACTCTTTTTGCTCTCCTTTTTATATGATATATTGTGCCCACACAAACATTCGTTTATATAGATATATGGCTAGGCTCTGCACATGAGGTTTCTACTATTCATCTCTAGAAAAACAAAATCACAAAATTCACAGGAAAATGGATAAAATTAGTGTGACTAATATTAAGAGAGATCACACAACCTCAGGAAGAAATATCCACATGTTCTCCTCACAGGTGTTAAAACAGTGACCATCTGATTGTTCCCTCTATCCTAAACTCCTGGTGGGAAGACATTCCAACTGACTAAGCTTAAAGTAAATGCTGACTCATGGATCCATCACCAAAGACTGGCCGAAGGAGAGAATCCACATAGTATAAACACAGATACAGGCACTAAAACTCTGAACGGAGGGCTTTGGAAGGGCAAATGTCCCTTGAGAAGAATCCTCAGATGCTCTGCCCTATTCCACAAGCAGTTTTATGTAAGAATATTTCGAAGGTGCTAAAGTACTAGGTAGACAGAAGGCTGCATGGGATCCTTTGCTATAAGAACTGTTCTGAGCTGTGTACAAATTCCAAAGATGGCTATCTGACTCAGAACAGTACTATTACCCAGGGACTGTGGAGTTAGCCTGCACATTCCAAAGGTACCCCATCCCTCCTCAGCTCTGGAAACATGACAAGTGCCCAATGAAATGGTAGCATCTGTCTCATAAAATTGCTAGGTGGTTTAAGTGGAGTTCACATGCTGAGGACTGTCCAGGTTGCTTCCTCTGTTGCTATGATAAAACGCTGACCTAAAGCAACTGGGGAAGGAAGATCTTCCTTCTGCTTATAGGTCATGGTCCATCACTAAGGGAAGCCAGGGAAGAGGCTGAAAGCATGAACCCGAAGTCAGGAACTGAAGTCAGAAGCCATGGAATAATGTAGTTTACTAGCTTGCTCCCACGTTCATGTTCAGCTACTTTTCTTATACAGCCCAGGCCCACCTGTCCACAGAAAATCGGGCCCTCCTACATCAATTAGCAACCAAGAAAATGCCCCCACAGACATGCTCACAGGCCGATATAATGGAGGCAACTCTTTAACTGTGGTTCTTCTTCCCAGGTGTGTCACAGTGTCAACCAAGATCAGCCATCACAAGGACTGTGTTCACACAGGAATGATGTCATTGAAACTTGGCCTGGTAATGACAAGGATATTAAGTTGGCAAGAACTTTCTACCCTCCAGACCCCAGACTGTGCAGAGCAGTTCATGAACAACCCCAGCAGTTCTGCCTGCTCTGTTTTCAGTCTTTGGCAAGAAGCCATGGTTTGCAGGAGGATGTACTTTATCCCGTTCTTCTATTCATGAGCCCTAGCCAATATATTACTAAAGGAAATGTGCTCGGGTACCAAGGAAACCCTACGGCTAGCTGTGCGCTTAGAGTGATGTGTAGAAGACGTGACGATGATTTAGAGTGGGGCTGACTTGACAGATGCCATGGAGAAACTGACTCGCTGTCAAGCTTGACATGAGGTTATGTGTAATGCTGTGAGTTACTCCTGATACCTTGTCAGTTCAATTCTCTTAAATGCAATGGTTACCTCCCTCCCTCTCCCCACCCCCGTGTGTGTGTGCCTGTCTGTACAATAATGTAAGATTTTTATTTACTGGGTTACTACGAAGGCCCGGGAACAAAACAGACATTTAACTACTTATTAAGATGTCAGAAGGAAAATTTTACTCAGTGCCTTGATGTGAGAGACATACAAGACACATTTCTTTCCCTCCAAATGCTCACACTGACAGAACGATTTAGAAGGGAAAAACAAAATAAATGGCATGTAGGCAATGAGAATTCATAAATGCACAACATGTGGGGGCCCCAGAAGAAAGAATTAGGACACATTCAAGTGTCCATATGCCTGCCCATGTGTTACCGTCTCACAAAGACCTTTGACCAAACTAAAGTATTCCACCTCTGATGTGGGAAGTCCTTCTGTCTATGTGGGCTTTTGTTTATTTGTTTGTTTGTTTAATAAAGAAGCTGCTTTCAGGATGACCCCAGCTAAGATCCTAAGCAATAGAGGAGAAGGTACCTGAACTGGCCTTGCCCTGTAGTCAGACTGATGATCATCTTAAAAATTAACATAGAACCTTCACCCAACAACAGATGGAAACAGAGGCAGAGTATCAGAGCACTGGATTGAGCTCCCAAGGTCCAGTTGAAGAACGGATGGAATGAGAATATTAGCAAGAAGGTCAAGACCATAAAGGGTTCATCCACTAAAACAGTTTACCTGAGCTAATGGGAGCTCACCAACTCCAGCTGGACTGGGATGAAACAAGCATAGGACCAAACTAGTCCCTCTGAATGTGGTTAACAGTTGTATGGCTGGGGCAGACTGAGGGGCCACTGGCAATGTCACTGGGATTTATCTCTACTGCATGAACTGGCTTTTTGGGATCCTATTCTCTTTGGATGTATACCTTGCTCAGCCTAGATATAGTGGGTAGGGCCTTGGACCTTCCACAAAGCAAAGTGCCTTACCCTCACTTAGGATTAGATGGGGGTGGAGAGGAGAGGGAGGGTGTGTGGAGGAAATGGGAGGAGGGGAGGGAGTGGGAATTTGGATTGGTATTTTTTTCTAAAAAAATCCAATAAATAAATTAAGTTTAAAAAAAAAAAGCTGCTTTTAGCCAATGGCTTAACAGAGTAAAGCCAGACTGAAAGAGATATAGAGAAAGAGTAGGTGGAGTCAGAAGAAGTCATGTAACTGCCACCGGGAACAGATGCACCAGAACCTTGCAGGTAAGCCACAACCATGTGGCAATACACAGATGAGTAGAAATGGGTTAATTCAAGATGTAAGAGTTAATTAGAAATATGCATAAGCTAATAGGCCAAGCAGTGATTTAATTAATACAGTTTCTGAGTGATTATTCCAGGTCTGGGCAGCCAGAAATGTACAAGTGGCTTCTGCCAACATACCTCCCTCTCCTCACAACCATTCCTACAATGGGTACTTCAAAAACAGTTTTTCCTCACAGTTGTAGACCAGGCTGAGTTTCTCCCATGCTGATGGCCTTGACACCGAGGCTAGTCAAGGAGGAGTAGCTTGGGTTGCAAAGTGGACAGAAATTGCTTGATAGGGTGGAGGTAGGCAGTATTCCTCACTCTGGCCTTCACACCTGACAGGGCAGGGTGAGCCATTCACTTTCTGGCTGGTCTTTCCTTCAGAGAACTAATGCTACCCCAAGGCCCAGCTTCACAACTAGAAGGCAAATCTGCACGATCAGAAAGCATTCACCATGATTGGCCAGCATGTACCATATCATGACTGTCAGGGATTGAAATTAGATTTGTCACCTCTGGATGACATAAGGCTCAATCAATGTGTGTTGACAGGACCAGAGAAAAGCCATAAAATTGTCTTAATTTCAAACATGATTTAAGAAAATGAAAATGTGTGGGTTGAGGTTGGCATTCAGGGCTAGAGTTGGACTCTGTGTGGCAGAGTGGGTGGGCATCTCAGTTCTCAAGGAAACTGGGATGACAGAGCACACAGCCTTTGAAGTCCCATATGATGGCTAATACTGGTTGTCCTCTTTGACAGCATCTGAAATCAACTAACACACAACAAGCCTCTAGGGAAGTGGTTCTCGACCTCCCTAATGCTGCAACCCACTAATAGCATTAATACAGTTCCTCATGTTGTGGTGACACTTACCATAAAATTATTTCATTGCTATTCCATAACTGTAATCTTTGCTACTGTTATGAATTGCAATGTAAATATCTGATATGCAGGGTATCTGATATGTGACTCCCATGAAAGAGTTGTTTGACCCCCAAAGGGACTGGTTGAGAACCACTGCAAGTCTAGGCACTTCTGCAAGCGTTTTATTTTAGTCTGATTGTTTGAAGCAGGAAGACCTACTGTAGACAGAAGTTTCTGCTCCACCCAATCCCACAGCCATTTAGTCCCAAAGAAATACACAGAAGCTTATATTAATTATTCACTGTTTAGCCTATTAGCTCAGGCTTTTTATTAACTAGCTCTTACAACTTAAATTAATCCTAATTCTTATCTATATTTGGCCACATGGCTTGGTACTTTTTCTGAGTGAGGCATTCTCAACTTGCTTTCTCTGTGTCTGGCTGACAACCGCATCTTTGCCTTTCCTCTTCTCAGAATTCTCCTAGTCTAGTCACCCCGCCTATACTTCCTGCCAGGATACTGGTCAATCAGCATTTTATTAAGCCAAATGAGTGACAAATCTTTACAGTGTACGAAAGCATTAACCCACAGCAACCCACCTAATTGAGGATGGCACCTCCTGATAGATACAATATGTGTCAAAGGAAGCTCCTGGTAGCCGCTCAGATAGAAGGACACTGAGAAAGCGAACTTTGCTTCTTGCCTGTTCTCCCCAACTCTTGCTTTTTTTTAAAGGCTTTTAATGTAGATTAAAGACCAGCAGCTCTCCAGGAATCCCCCAGGCCTCAGCTCCAGACCAGGTAGCTGCAGCATCTGAGGAACTACTGGGTTCTCTGTCTTCAGAATGAGAAAGTACCTGGTTAGACTGCATCCTATAAATCAGTCTCATAAATCCCTATTTAAGACACACACACACACACACACACAATCACTTTTGCTCCTTTAAAGAACCCTGACTCATGCACCTAAGAATTTAAATTAGCTTAAGGAAAGCACAGTCCAAGGTGCCTAAGGTTGAAAGGAGTCTAAGACAAAACTCATACACACAACTGCTGGCTTCTCTGAGAGGCCCATGCAGGTGCCAGCCCAGCACGCACCAAACTGCTACAGGAAGCAACAAACTCTCTAATAGGAACATTCTTCCAGCTAGTCCTTTTCATTTAGGGTCTGGAGCAGTAGCTTTTAACCCTCACCAAAAATCCATTTCGTGTGTGTGTGTGTGTGTGTGTGTGTGTGTGTGTGGGTGTGGGTGTGGGTGTGGGTGTGTGTGGGTGTTGTCAGGGGGATAGGAGGAAAGTGGGGACCATAACCATCATTAACCCTTGAATCTAGGGAGTCTATTTCTTGTGGTCTTAGTCAGGTGAGTCTGGAATACCTGTCTCCCTCCCCCTCCCTTTGTTTCTGTCTCCTACCTGCATAGTCAGAAGCCCAAACTCTCAAGGCTGGTGGGAAAGCAGAGTGGATGTGTCCTGGGGCTGAGTCACCGTCTGTAGGGAAGTCCTCAGAAGGCTCCCCATCTACACCATAGGAAGCATGTGAGGTAAGCCAGTTGTAAATAAGTGCTGAGGCCTGGTGTAAGCCTACGCTCACACTACATCAGCCACTCCGGGCTGCAGAAACCGCTCAGTGATTAGAAATACTTACTGCTCTCACAGAGGACCTGAGTTTGGTTCACAGCTGCCAAGTGAAGCGGCTCTCCCTGCCTGTGACTCCAGTTCCAGGGGATCGGACACCCTCCTTCTGCACTCCACAGGCACCTGCCGCCAAGTGTACACACCTATGCACAGACATATACATGTCCACATATACTAAAAACAAGTCTTTAAAGAACTATCACTTCTCAGCTTTTGGCTAAGATCTAGTTTTGAAAAACTAAGACAAAAACGAAAACTACCTTTATCCTGTTTTGTTTTGTTTTTTTTTCCTGGCATTGAGTGGGGAAGGGGAGGAAGCTCAGCCGTGATGAAATCTCGCGGCACACTATATGATTATAGCACTATAATCATAATGGACAAGCACTTAGGCAGCTCAGTCTGGTAGACTGAAAGCTCTACTTATGCCTACAGCTCCCACTGAAACTTGGCACATAACCTATAATATTACTAATGTATAGTGTCGGTTTGATCACTGCTTCCCATGACAGTAGAGTTAGTGGGCCTCCATTGTGAAGCACTGAAGTGTTAAGCACTTAATATTTTAAGGATTACAGAGTCTGATTTGGGCAAGTTGTCAAACGCCTTTCATTTTTAACTGCCTCTTCTTCCTGTGATGTTTACACTGATGTTTATTCCAGTTTCTGGTTAATATAAATAATCCAGGGAATGGAAAGATTGTTCAGTCATTGGGAGCACTTGCTGCTCTTGCAGAGGACCTGGGTTCAGCTCCCAGTAATCATATGGTGGCCCACATGGTAACGCTAGTTCCAGGGGATCCAACACTTCTTCTGGTCTCTTCAGGAACCTGCATGTGCACATGCACACACACACACACACACACACACACACACACACACACACAAATACAATACAATAAAAAAAAATCAACTCAACTGAATCTTGAAGTTCAGTGGTGAGAGAGGTGAGCAGTCAGGCAAGGTAGAATGGGGATTTGTATAAAATTCAGGTCCCTGGCTACTGGGGGTCAGACTGTTCTGAAAAATTGCCTGGTATGACCAGCATCCAGGGACCCAGGGTACACTGCATTCATAGAGATGGGAATTGCACAGTGCAGTGGCCCTGTGAGAAGTGTAGAAGCATGGGAATCTAAATTCAACAGGGCTTTATTGTAGCAGGCCCCTCAGGTCCCTCAGATGAGATGAAGTACAGTGTCTCTGCAATAGAGTAAGCAAGTGTGAATTCCCCATGTCTGCCCAGTGGAGGGCATGCTCTGCAGTAGAGTAAGCAAGTGTGAACTCCCCATGCCCACCCAGTGGAAGTGCCTGTGACTGATGACTGGGCATGCATACTGGAACCTTACCTTCAAATAAGGGGTGCCATGTAGCCTCAGGCTGTGAGGCTCATTTCGCTCTCTGCCTCTGCATGAACATTTAACATGGTTTCCAAGTAATGGGTGAAATTGTTTTAGCCATTGGTTTGATGACTGTGTAAGCATTAATTTGGAGCTTAGAGTGAAACTTAGATGGATATAAAAAGTTACTCCCATTTAAGGCTCAATTGCTCTCTTTAGACTTTAGGTAACCAAAGTTCTAACCTCAGAGGGTTCTTACGACACAGACTTTCAGTGCATATATGAAACCATGACCATTGAAAGAACAAACAGAACAGAGACAAAGTGTGTGGAAATAGCCACGCAGAATCTTGATGTCCAAAGCTAACACCTGAGATCATTTTAATGTTTATTTTTTATATTTATTTATTTTGTGTGTGGGAGGATGGAGGGTGCCCCAACATGCATGTGGAAGCCAGAGGGGAATTTATTCTTTCCTTTCACCATGTGGTTCCAGGGAATGAGCTAAAATTGTTGGGCTTGGTGGCAAGAGCCTTTACCCCTGAGCCATCTCATCAACTGTTCATGCTAATTCTACAGAAGATTATATTAAAAATTATATTCTCCATAGAATCTGCAACTTGTATTTTCTTTTTATAATGTGTCATGCTGTCACCAAAAACATCCAAACTCTTTACCTTAGAAGATGTATTTTTATTTTATGTGTATGAGTGTTTTGCCTGCAAAGTATCTGTGTGCCACATGCATGCCTGGGCCTCATGAGGACCAAAAGAGGGAACGGTATCCCCTAGAAGTACTTGTATACAGTTGTTAGCCACCATGTGAGCACTGATAGCTGAACTCAGGTCCTCTCTAGCAAGTACTGAGATAGGGATTTGACCCACTGCTAAAGAAAAATCAGTTATCTCCGATGGAGTGTCCCTGGGCATACTAACTATACACCAGGGCATATCCCAACTACTCTCAGTAGCTGGCCAACAAAAAGACAAGTTCCATGGTTGCTTTTTGTTTTGATGTGTGTGTGTGAACTTTTTATTTCATTTTGCTTTCTTTTGTTTGTTTTTATTTACAGTTTTGTGTTTTTATTTTCTTGTTTTGTTTGTTGAAAGAGAGAACATAAAGTTGGTGGACGGGAGGTGGAGAGGTTGTAGGACACACTGGAAAAGAAGAAAACCACCATCAAAATATATTGCAAAAATATTTTTAATTTAAAAATAAATCAATTAATTAATTTAAAAAATAGCAAGTGTTCTTAACCACTGAACCATCTCTCCGTCTCTAATTTAAAGTCCAACTTAAATGTCATGTTGAACTATGCCAACAATCATTTTATCTCACTTCACCGTACTATGCTCATTTCACAGCAGTTGAGTTTTAAATGTGCAGCCCACTCGATGCTGTAGTTTGTTATATAGCATTTATATATTTTTTTCAGTTGCTTTCCAAAAGTAAGTATGATCCTAAAAATGGGAATATTGCATAGGGCTACACAATGCATTTCTGAATATAAAATTTTATATTATAATACACTATTTACTAAAAGACAGTCACTGTTAGCATTAATTTTTATATTTGTAAATATAAGCAGCATCAGGACCACGTGATCTGAGCCTGTATAATGTTTTGATGCCCTCTTAGCCTGGTGATTGGGAGCAGAGGCGCGGGATGTCCTGTCTCAGTGCTGGACTTGAGGATCTCAAGCAGACCACACCGGTTTTATCCTGAGCAGTCTGCCTTGAACCAGATCCCTTGCTTATTCCACAGCCAGCATCCTCCTCCCAGAGCCACCCTGGAAAGGATCCATGTCCACTCCCAGTGTATTCTTCCAGCTGGACTGTCATCTCTCCAGGTACCCTCAGCCTCACAGAAATCAATGCTGCGACGGGTTGCCCACTAAGAATAATCGCCTTAAAGACTCTTTGAACATATAAAATCGATCACAAAGCAAGCCATTGCAATCTGTATAATTAAATCACTACTAAGTACCCTCATTTTTCTCTCTAAACAACCACAGTAGGCCAGTGCTGACAGAGCCTCCTCAGAGCACCTCATCTGTGCTCACAAACCCCCATGTTTCATTCAAATTTATCCCATCCATGTGGTCACCAAGGCATCTGACCTCAGGCCCAAGCAGGAGGCCAGAGGCCCAATAGAAATGAAAGCACTCCTACTCTCTGATTGGCAGTTCTGGTATCTGAGGCCTCCACTCCATACCTGGGACATCTCATTTCAGCTCATCTCTTTAGTACCTAAGGCTGTCACAGATTGGGGCTCTGACTTTGTTTTCTGAGGTCAGATGCCTTGATGAGCACAGAAAGAAGAAGATATAGGTGCACAAAGAAAACTAAGAAATCAACAACAAAAAAACTTCTGGCAAAGTAGATTTGCTAATTTAGCAAATAAATTAATATTTAGCTAATAAGTTTGGCCTCAGGCATATTTTTTGGATACAGGCTTCCACATTCTTTGTTAAAATATCACAAGAACAGTCTCCAGGCCACTTGCTGATCATCTTCTTCTTTGAAACTGTTGAACTAGACCATCATGGTCTGTTGTGGGAGCTGGATATGTTTAGCCAATGACATTTGGGGTTGCTTTCCCTATGGACATGGTTGTCTCTGAATACGTGAGCAGATAAAACTGAGGAGGGGGTTTCACGCTCTATCTCTTGGGTGGTCAGAGACAGAGCAAGCCTTGCAGTTGGTCCTCATCGCCTTTGGGCAGAGCAACAGGACAGCGGCAGCTGGACCAGCAGCAGCAGTCTACTCTGTTCTGTATTCATGAGTTTGTTTTTCCATTGCACCCTCAATAAATTGTTAAATAGACTTTTGTGGGTTCTCACTTCAATAATCTACATTGCTCTTAGGACCACTGTCTTCCATGTTCCCACTAGCATGGCCCATTAAGACCCACTTAAAGTGTTCAGTTGCTTTCCTAATCCAAAGTCCACACCCCACCAACAAGCAGCATGGTCAGGTCCGTCACAGAAAAACCCTACTCCTGGTACCAACTTCTGTCTTAGTCCATGTTCTATTGCTGTGAAGAGACACCATGGCCTACTTAAAGCTTTGAGAATAAGGCAATAACACATGGTAAAGCTGCATCAGCTGCACACTATACTGCAAGTACTGGTCTATACAGTAGGGCAGGAAAATTTATGTGTGAGAGCTAGAAAGGAAAAGATCAAATAACAACAGATGTGGTTTTGAACAAAGAAATTTCAAAAAATATCCATAATGGCTTAATAAGTAAATTACATACCAAATCTTTACAAGTCAGGGCAGTATGAAAAAAATCAGTCATATTTTTAAGTACTACAAAAATAAACTTAAAATTAAATTTAGAAAGATAACCATTTGGGGCTGGAGAGGTGACTCAGTGGCTAAAAATGTTTGCTATTCTTGCAGAGGACCTGAGTTTGATTCCCAGCATCCATGTCTGTCAGTTTACAGTGACCTACAACTTCAGATCTAAGGAATCTAATACTCTTCTGGCTGTCCTGGGCACCTATCCACACGTGACACATTCACATAAAGCCTCACCACCACTGCCCCACAGGAGACTCCTTGTAGGAGGAGGTTGCTTGTTCATCCCAGCCACCCAGAACTGAAATAATCACACAGAGACTATATTATTTAAATCACTGCTTGGCTGCTTGCCCCATTAGCTCCAGCTTCTTATTGGCCTACTCTTACATATTAATTTAACCCATTTCTAGTAATCTGTGTATCGCCACATGGCTGTGGCTTACCAGCAAGGTTCCAACTCGTCTGTTCCCAGTGGCAGTTACATGACTTCTCTCTGACTCCGCCCTTCTTTTTCCCAGCATTCAGTTTAGTTTTCCCCACCTACCTAAGTTCTACCCTATCAGGCCAAAGCAGTTTCTTTACTAACCAATGGTATTCACAGCATATAGAGGGGAATCCCACATCAATTCCTTATATACAAAAAAGATACCGTGTATGACTCTTCATGTTTAATTTATGCTCTGCCTACTGGTCAGTGTCTGCAGTGTCTTGGGAACCCTTCCCTGTGTTCTGGGAAGTTCATCTGATTG
The DNA here is from genome assembly GCA_004026605.1 of Ondatra zibethicus. NCBI lineage: Eukaryota > Metazoa > Chordata > Mammalia > Rodentia > Cricetidae > Ondatra > Ondatra zibethicus. Next base: position 19,041 of record PVIU01000661.1, on the reverse strand, counting down.
CTGGGCCCCTGTATGGATGAACACATGGGTTAAGATCTGGGAAGTTGCCACCAGTTCCTGGAATTCTCCTGGGAGTGCCTCTTTCCTGAGATGGCCTCCAAAATTCCCTCACTGTCATTCATTTTCTGGCCACCTGGGAGCCTAGGGATATAGGGTGTATAATGGGCAAAGAGCATCTTTTGGACAGCTGGCAGGACACCCAAGTGGCTGTAGAAATGAGTCATAAGAATGTACGGGCAGCAGTGCTTTCTGTCCATCTGAGAGCCTGAGATACCTCCTGCCGCTGTCAGCTCATCTTGAATAACGGGCTGAGCAAACATGATGTGGAAAGGAGATCAGATCTGAGGATTACTGACATTCTGGCTTCAGCTTGACGCCTTCTTTAATTCTAAGATAGTCAGAAGAAGTTTTAAAAGTAGCGGCAGTGCATGCCTTAGGAGAAATTATTCCAGGATGAAGTGATGACACAAACCTCTCAGGAGTCGCCGTCTTGAAATTAACCCAGGCCTTGAATCAGTGATGGGTAATATACATTTAACGTGTCTTGAGAAGGGGCTCCCAGTGTCTGGCACTGACTGTCTATGGAGATTTCATTGATGCAAGAATCTGTGTCCATGCTGTATGGGTTTCCAGCAGAGCAAATGAAGAGGTTCTCAGGGCAAACTTTACCCAACCATCTCCTGTTTGCCTCAAGTCACATGGGGATCTAGTAAGAAGCAAGAAACACCTGGTCTCCAAGCACATGCCCCAGCTCCTGTTCGTCCATGGACCAACCTATGAGGACTCTGAGTACAACAGAAAACACGAGCTGTGGATCTTCCACAGATGATGAGCTGCTGCGAGGAATGGCAGCGGAAACACCCCTCACCCGAGTCCTCTTTTAAAACTGTTGATTGCTGGCTTGCATGGTGCTGGGGCCCAAATTCAAGGCCTTGTGCATGTTGGGTAATTGCCCCCTTCCCAGCTCTCCATGATTAGCTCCCTAATTCTTTCTTTATGTCTTAGGAATCATCACTTTTACCCACTAGGTTGGGTTAGGACCAGTGAAGCAAACAAAACCAGACAAAAAATTAAAAAATAAAAAAATATCTAAGAATTATGTAGAGAAGTATGTCTATGTCATAATTTAAGTTGTATTATTTCTAATTCCAGGGTTTTACACATTGTTTATTTATTTAAATTACTGATAGCTATTATTTAATATGATCAAAGTATCCAGAATTAAGGAACACCTCCTGTGTGTCAATTGATGCATTATTGGGTTAAGCTAATTTGCTGTGACCTGGTTAAGAACAGGTGTCCAAAGTCGCATAATTTTTAATTATGCTAGGTCAAGTCGCTAATCTTCACCTCAGTTTCCTCGGTGACACATCGGACAATAGGGGGAGAGTACAGAGTGTAAGTCTTGGCATGGAGTAATTACATACTTTCCCAAAGAAGGAAGATTTAGAAAAAGGTTATTACAAATCTTGCCACACCCTTGTCTGCATTTCAGACACTGGCTGCTGGATAGCGTCTTCTATGAAAGAGAAGCTACATCCATGAAATATCGACAACGGGGCTGCCTAAACAACCGTGCCTGTTTACACTATCAGCTGGTAACACAACCTATGGGAACAGGGGAGATCTCTCAAGGCCCCACCCCTCAGTGAAGAGCTAGAGGGAATCCATGGCTGCTGAGAGAGGGAGAATCTGTTGTCTCCAGAACAAGGAGGGCCTGATAGGTTGTTCAATCCCAAGCAGGAAGTCCCAGACACATACACACATGAGCAACGCTAGATGGACTCAGCAGGATATGTGCTGAGTGTGTGTGTATGTGTGTGTGTGAGAGAGAGAGAGAGAAAGAAAGAGAGAGAGAGTATGGCGAGAATTAGATGGGGAGAGGGAGGTAGAAATTATGTAAATATAGTATTCATGTATAAAAGTCTCAAAAAATAAATTTAAATTAAATGTAAATAAACAAATTATGTAAATCTGTATAGAGCTGGAATTTGGAGCAGACATTGGCATAGACAATGCATGCCTGTTGTCAGCCTGTATTAATCACACCAGGTACAACAGAGACACCTTCCTCATGTATGTCAAGTTGTGCCTCTGTGGCGGCTCTCGGCTCTCTAAGGCCCTGGATAGACCTGCTCTGCCTCTCAGAGCTCAATTCCGGCCTCCAGGCCGTCTCTGCCACATTACAGGAAGTTTGGTGCGTGGACAAGATGTTCAAGGAGGCAGTGGGGGGAGGGATGGAGTGAAATTGGATTCTTAGAAAAATTCTTCTCTTGGGGTTCGACTCACCGCATCCTGGGGATTTTCTGCCAGGTGCTGACATTCAGGGACCCAGTGCATGGCGGTAGGGCAGAGCAAAGACATGGCACTCAGGAGAACAGGTTCCAGTGACACTGAACAGGACAAGTGTCTTCCTATGCCTCCGTTTCCCTGCCCGTGGACTGAGGAAGTTGAGTGAAGCAGACCCCTTTAAGCCTGGCGCTGTGCAGTTCTGTGTGCCACTCGTCTGGCATACTTGAGGGAGATGAGCCAGGACGTTCTCTGGTCATCTGAGGCCGGGACAGGCAAACATCATCGCCAGGGTCAAAGGGGTGGTTCCCAGCTCACATTGTACTCCCGAGGTCCACGCCTTACCATGAGCCATGATGTCAGGAGTTGGTTTTCCGAGGCCTTTGGCCCAGGCTCCCCCAGATTTTCCTAGTTTGTGTATCTGCCAGCCTCCCGTGTTCATACATGTGGTTAGCATGCCTAGGGGCTTGTCTCTGGACATTTTTGAGTTTCTCTACAATTCCCCAGCCCTTTTTACTTTTCCCTGTATGTAACTCCTATTTCCCCACTCCTAGCCCTCTCTCTCTGATAGGACCATCTTATGAGTAATTTATAGTAGGATGCTAACTGCTCAGTGTGGATCGCAGGGAACAAGGGAGACAGAAGTGGCTGGCACTGTCATCTCCCCACACAATCCTCATACGAGATCTGCAGGAGAGAAAGCAAAGGCTTAAAGACCATAATAAATAGGGTCACAGAGCTAGTGTGCTGCCAGGGTTAGAGTCCAAATGCAAGTTCATTGGGCACCCGAGTTCACAAAGCACCTGCCATTTCATTTCAGGAAGCGTGTATGTATTTACTACTTCTTCATACCTTAAGAAGTAAGGACCACCTTCTGCTCAAGGTCACCTTCTGCTCAAGGTCACCTTCTGCTCAAGGTCACCTTCTGCTCAAGGTCACCTTCTGCACCTTCCCCAAGTTCTACCTTTTGTCATTTGATGACAGTGGATTGGTCTCATTTGACTTTTAGGGTCACACTGAGATTTGCAGCCTTTTTACTGCCCAGGGCTGGTTAAAGAATGCCTGGGATGCCTCTGCCAGCTGGCACAGCCCCAGCGTCGCCTGCCTCTAAAGAGAACTCTGCTTGCTTTCCCAGCACAGGCTCGGATGCCTGGAGCTGCCTCGGGGAAAGAGTCAGGCCCAGCCGCACCTGCTGTGTAATTCACCTGGATTCATTGCCCCCTGAAAAGGGTCCCTTTCATCCCTCTGAAAAAGACAGGGACAGGAGGAACTGTAGCAGGGAAGACTTTCAGGAACGAGAAGGGATCAATAACCTGGAGGAAAGGCAGGATGAGTGAATGGGCCGCCTGGAGATGCATTGTCACCCTGGTCTAAGGAATAACCAGATGAAAGGCGCTTGCCTGGGACTGCCAAAGACAGCTAATTGCAGAGAAATTGCTATCAGAGTTCAGGTCTCCAAAATGCGTTTGGCAGAACATTAATTTTAAAAAGATGATTAAAAGGTCTTCTGCAGGGAAAAAATAGTCTGTAGTCAGAACAATTTGGGAAATCTCAGGTTAGATGAAATAGCTGGGTGTCTTCTTTGCTTCATTTCCGGAGTCTTTAATATGGTGGCGAACACTGTGGATGCCTAAGGGGGAGTGGGAAGGTGAGAGCTTTCCCAGTACTCATGACCTTCCTTGACCTTCACACCATGCTCTCCATGCTGTCTGTTACAGACCCCTTCTGTCTAATCTCCCTTCCATACACCTGGCTTTCTGACATGAGGCTTGCTTCTTGGTGACACAGACCTTCCTCCCCATGGTCAGGAAGCTGGGACAAGGCTAGTCCCCCACACTGGGTGTCCCCAGCAGACACAGCTCTGACACTGTTGTCATAAAAGCTGTGTAAAGAAAGTGGCAAACGGAGAAGCCCACACTAAGCATTTGGCCCATGCTGCACACAGGCAGTCTCTTGGCTGTCTGCATGTAAGGAGAGTCGGATCTAAGAGCAGGCGGAATATACAGTGGAGAGGGCATTCTAACCCAGGTGTTCTAGATGCAGAGCCAGCATTATATTACATCAGTGGATCAGGTTTCCCCAAGAGGGAGATGATGTGGGAAGTCTTTCTGTGTATGTGTTGCTTTAATTGGTTAATGAATAAAGCTGGTTTGGCCAGTGGCTTAGCAGATTAAAGTCAGGAAATCTGAACAGAGATAGAGAGAACAGGCAGAGTCGAAGGAGACACCATGTAGCTGCTGAAGAAGAAAGATGCCAGAACATTACTAGTAACCCACAGCCTTGTGTGATATGTGCCACGGACCGGCTCAGGGGAGCCCCTCAGACCATGGGAAAATCAGGGTCTTAGTACCAGGAAGGCACAAGTTAGGCGAATGACAGACAGACACAACACACAAGGGAGTGGTTTGAATCTGCTGCAATATACTTTTTTTGTACTTTCTCATGTAGTAAACACCATGGGGGTTGGAATCTAGCAAGCCTATCCAAAAATAGTAGAGCTAAATAATTCTGCTTTTGTTCCTCAAATATCATATACTTATGACTATCATCCTCATATCTTCCTGTGTATGGAATGGGGTCATCTGGTGACTCAGTTGTACTCCTGGGTGGTTCCCACCATATATCCCTGATCCTAAGCTTTATTAACCCATGAGCCTTACGTGTTAGAATGCCCAATCTTGCAAGGAATTTTTTCCTAGTTTCTTTATTCCCAGAATGGGGGGTTTCCTAACAACATCTGGATTTTAACTTATGTTTCCCCAAATCATCAGTCCTATTTAGGAAAAGTTCTCACTGCTGTAACTCATCCATAATATCCCCCCAGTATTTGCACAAGGGCTTGAAACACTGGAGGCATCTTGAGCACTGTATTATTATCATTATCAGAATTATCAATCCCAGGAACATCAAGGGGTTCTCTGGTAAAATTATACGTTTTGGCCAAGTGCAGCAAAGAACATTATCAGGAAACAGGAGAGAATAGCAGAGGCAGCTAACCATCTATGATAGCGGTGAGTACATAATCTTGAGTTTAAGTTCATGACCTGAGCTCATTGCTGAGGAACAGCCAGAGGCCTATCCGCGAACGGCACAACCCCCCAGCCTGTGTTCCCCAAACCAGAGGCATTGTTGTCACACAGGCGACACCGCTGTGGGTGTGGCAGATATGCAGATTAATAGAAATGGATTACTTTAATATGTAAGAGCTAGGTAGGAATACGCCTAAACCATTACCCAAACAGTGTTGTGATTGATGCGGTTTCTGTGTGATAATTCTGGTCTGGGTGGCCAGGAAACAAAAACACAGTCTCCATTTACAGGGAGACCCAGCCTTTGATGGAAGAGAGCAGTTTCCTGGAGAGCCCCACCTCCTTCAAGCCCCTTTTGTGCGGCAGATGCCTTTTAACACCTACTTGATACTCATGGCACCTGAGACACCAGGTAATGTGTTTCCTTCTGTAAGACCCAGAGTGAGGCTCTGAGAAGCTAAGGGACAAGACTAGGGTTACTGGTCTGGAGAGCAGCAGTAGAGGTTCCTGATTCTAAACTCCCAGGCCGGGCCATTCTAGTCTAGCAGTGTGGCTGCCCCCTGGACTTGGGAAGAGCCCAGAAGCCTTTTGGGAGTTCATGGAGTAAGCTGTCAGCTCAGTATCCTTTCTTTTCTCCCACTAGCCTTGGCCTCACCCCAGAAAGCCATGTATCTGCTCATCTTCCCTGACGCAGGAACCCAGGCCTTCTCACCTCACTCCCCACCCGTCTCACACAACTAACTAGTCACCCTGGACTGGGCTTTGGGCATGAGTTCAACCCAACTCTGTCTGCTCATCCCATGGCCCTTAGCCGTTTCAGCTCCTTGGTTTTCACATAGTAACAGGATAGACTGACCTAGACAGCAAGAGCCTTTATCCAAGCAAGCATGAGGTGCAGATAGTCCTCAGCGGGGAGTTATTTAACAGTTGTTATTAATCACACAATGTATCTCTTCTGGCCCAGACTGGGGAGTCTAAAGAGACTGGAGCCTCCTCTGGGGGTGGAAAGATTGATAAAAACAGGAAGCATCCTGTACATAGTAGGTACTCAATAAATGTTTGTTTTGACTTGACTTCCCTCCAGAATCAGCAGAAAAGAGGAGGAAATAGGCGCGTCTGTGGTGTGCCCAGAGCAGCAAGGAGCCTCAGCATAGTGGGGCTGCCTCTCCTGTTCCATGGAAAGGTCCAGGGCTCTAGCTGATGAGGCTGTGCCAGGCTGAGAGACAGTTTTCTTCTCACAGAGCACCTCTGCTGTCTTCAGGAGACAGATGTTGACCTGGCTCTTCCAAGGGAAAGGGATGGGGTAGGGACACTGAACCCAGTCACTGTGTCTTGTTACTTTTGGGATCCGTTTTGGAATATGAAGCATCCTTCTGTCATACAGCAAATCCAAGGCCCCAGTTCACACATAGATGCTGTGCTTGGGGTCAGTGCATGCCTGTCTGTTTGATCAGGAGTAAGTAACACAATGTTTACAACCAGCACTATTGTCCCATTTAACTTCAGACTGTGTGGCAGTGGCAGTACCTCACTGTGTCCCTGAGGAGGGCCAGTCCTAGGGAGGCCAAGTAATGGGCCTGGTTGTGTGAGAACTTAGTGGGGACCCCTCAGATACTGAAGGATGCCTCACATAGACCCAAAGCTCTGCTTCTTATCCCAAATTCTACTTACCGTGGAGGCCACTCTTGAAAGACTTGGATTCTACTCCTAGCATAGCCTCTCATTTGTGTGATTGTGGGGCTGCTTGAGTCTGCCAAGCCTTGGCTACTCTATCAGAAGATGCACGGTTGGCTTCATTGAATCCCTGACACTCTACTTTGGCTAGCCGGTATAATGTCCTTGGTTTTATAGACTGTAATATAAGACCAGGGCATCACACTGAAGCTCCTAAGGTTCCTTTCAGATCAATCTCTAGAATCCTAAAGAGGATCCTATGACAGGGGCCCAAGTCGCAGAAACCCTGCTCCCTAGACAGTCACATTACCCGAGGACAGTCACATCACCCGAGGACAGTCACATCACCCGAAGACTGTCACATCACCCGAAGACTGTCACATCACCCGAGGACAGTCACATCACCCAAGGACCCATCCCACCATCTCATGAGTGGGTCTTTCCTCTCCCGTCACAGTGCCCTGATGCCCTTCTTTCCCGCTGTTGTCTGAGCTCCCCTCCTTTAAGCCCAAGCAGAGATTCTCGGGCACACGTCACACTTCTCTTTCCACACTGACTTTTCAATTTTCACCTTCAGGCAACTCTGAATTGTCACTGGGCTCTGAGCCATTTGATGTCACAGGTATGCTGTGAGCTACGGGATGACAATCCACATGTATGTTTCCCATGTACAGCCTTCATGCTTCTGCCTGGTCCCATCATGTGTTCAGAACTGTATCATATATCCTATCCTGATCTCAAATAAACTCTTTTCTTTGGAAAGCAAAAGCTATTTTTTTTAACTTACGTGTCTGTGCGCCCAAGCACTCATACAGCTAAGCCCCCTCTACAGCCCTCATACAAATCCTAACCCAGCATTCTGACCATCATCCACTCTAACTAAGGTCCCAGGGGTTCTACAAAATCAGGAGTCACAGGTCACCCACAGAAGCTAACCAACAATTCTGCACAAACTGGGACCCTCTCCTTGGGGTCCTGAGACTCAGCAAATGGCTGAACAAGCTACTCGGGCTAAGAATGATTCCCCTCTCATTTCTTATTCAAAGAGTGACAGCCTCTTTTAGAGGGACTCAGCAGAGGTGAAGACAGAGCAGAGGGTTCGCCACCAAGTTAGCTACCCCCTGAGGGTGGCTCTGCGAACATGGGCACATCCAAACAACTGTTGCGGAGTAAGCAGTACTTCCTCTCTGCCACAGAGGAGCCAAGTCATACACTAAGAGTAAAATCACACATGGTGCCCGACATTCATCAGGGACTCCCTCTGATGGGCATCACAGACACCTCACAGAGGACAGAGTGTGTGCAATAGGACCTAAGCATATTGACTTTAGAAAAGGCACCTGTCCTTGTGGGTATGGGCCCTGAGTCTCCATTAACCATGTGTAGCTTAGGTGGATGCAGGCAGAGAGCTCAGTGGGTTCTCCCAGAAGAATCTTATCAGTCAATAATGGAGGACTCCCTGGTGTTGACGATTTATTACGTCTGGGAGGCTGGGACAGGTAGTGAGTCCATAATATGGCGTCTGATAGACTTAATTAATTCCACAGCTGATGTGTATTGGCTCCCTAATGTTTGACAGACTTTCGAAAGCAACAGGACTGTGGCATCCATGGTGTCTGTCATTTAGGATTAAGTTCTCTGCCCAGCACATCACTAGTTGGTCCTCTCTGCTTCCCAACGCTTCCTTCTCCATCCCGGCCTCTTTGCTTTACCTTGATCTGCATTTTCAGAATCGTGACCTCACAGTGGATCTTTCGATGTTGTTTCCAAGGTGGAAAATTCCAAGAAATGAAATGATAACTCAGGCAGTCACATAGACAGCCGCAAAAGGACATTTGAAAAGCCCCATACACGCGCTGAGTTGTGCCCATGTTTCTGTGACCCAGCAGAGGCTCAGTGGAGCTAGTGAGTGGGCGGAGTCTACACGGGAGAAGAAAGCCTTCAGTGTGGCTTCATCAGCACGGTCTCCTCAGCATCCTGGGGATCCCCCTGAACACACCCTGGTCTGTAAAACTGGTGGGGGGGAGGCCCTCTTGAGGGCTGAATAGAAAAAGGTATTTTGTTTTGTTTTGTTTTGCAAAGCAATCTTCAAGCATAATTTTAGAGGTTCCTAGGTAGGCGAGGTTTGTTCTTTCTCTTTTCTTCTTTTCTTTGCCTCCCCCTTTCTTTCTTACCCTCATGTAGCTCAAGCTGGCCTTGAACTCACTATGTAACTGCAGGTGCCCTTCTGCTTCTGAGCCTCCTGTCCCTACTCCCCAGGTGCTAGGACAACAGGCGCGGTCTCTGGTCCTTCTGGTTTGAGTAATATGTACTGCCTTATCCAGTAGCACCCCTACATACATACCGTCCACCTCATTGACTTATTTATCTTGTTTACTAAAATGTTAGGTGAGGAGATTTTTGGAAATACAGTATCTATTTTAAAAATAGAAAAATAGCATTTTAACTGAAAAATCTTGAAGGCTGACTAAAATATCTTATTCTTTTTTTATTATTATTTTTTAATTTTTGGTTTTTCAAGACAGGGTTTCTCTGCAGCTTTGGAGCCAGTCCTGGAACTAGCTCTTGTAGACCAGGCTGTTCTGGAACTCACAGAGGTCCGCCTGCCTCTGCCTCCCGAGTGCTGGGATTAAAGGCGTGCGCCACCACCGCCTGGCTTAAAATATCTTTTTCTAAGAGTCATGAAAGAAGCTATGTGCTGGTTCAGGAGGTTACTACATCACACACACTGGGGTCTCTAATGTAATTGCAAGGTTTGCAATGAGCAGAGTGCTTTCCCGCCAAGCTCTTCAAACAGTGGTTAAGAAGCAGTTGTGAACAACGCCAGCAGGAAGCAGAAGGGGACAATGGAATTTCCTCAGTGCTGGTGGCATTCCAGCAACAGGCCAGGGGCTGTCGCACCGTGAATACCAAGGAAAGTGTGTGGTATGCCAGCAACAGGCCAGGAATTCTCGCACCATACCTACCAAGAATCTCACAAAAGAGATGCATTATCTCCTAAGGATCTTACAAAATAGATACCATAACCCATCCAGCAACTCCAGAAAGTAAGCACCGTTTGATCCTCTACCCTGCAAATGAGGAAAATGGGAATTCTCATCAGGGGAATCTACCTTTCTATGTTTTTTCTTATTTTCTATTTTAATCTCAGTATTTTTGAAGAATGATCATTAGTATAAACATACAAAATTGTGTATATTTATGTGTTTATTTTACAGAATACTTACAGTTTTGTTAGATGGAACTGGGAGGAGTTGGGAGAGGGGGCTGAATAAATATATTGTGTGGAATTGTCGAAGAATCATTAAAAATTAGGGAAAAGTTGGCAATAACATAAGGCTAAAGAAGTATCATGCAAGTCAAGTCCTATGCACTTCTGCAAATTACATATAGAAACATCTACAAATGCATAAGGCCAAGCTTGCTCCTGCGCCACCTCAGAGTTCACGGTTTGCCCACGGACCATGGTGGTCACACTCAAACGGGGTAGGAGATACTTTGCATTTCCATTAAAGGCCCGTACCAAGAACACAACATCTATGTGAGTTGATGTCGACCATTTTCCAGCTTCAGCATCCTGGAAGCTGTTCCCATGGTGATTCTCTTCTGGACCACGATGAACAAGGGCTCAGGAGAGCATGTGGCTGATCAGGCATCACAGCTAGCTCCTCAACATCACTGCTAGATCTGAACAGGGCAAGAAATCATGGTGGGTACGACTTTCAAGACCGGAGTTCAAATCCTCACAGGGTTACTCTTAAGCTTGTCATTCCAGGGCAAAATTATTTACTTCTTGTTCTTCACTTGCCTTGGCTGAGGAAAATGATGTCTGTCTCAAAGGCTTCTCATGAGGAATAAATCCTCTGACATATTCATAATGCTCAGAAACAGATATATACAGCACACAGCAGACTCTCAGGGGCAACCAGAGTCAACATTTTGCTCACTGATTCAGGAGTACTCCATCCTTTACATCCTTGGGGTCTTTAGGATTATGCTTGTTTATGTATTTATTTATTTAGTGTGTGTTCATATGTGTGCTACGGCCTGCATGTGAAGGTCAGAGGACACTCAGTTCTCCTTCTGCCGTGTTGGTCCCAACTCAGGTTTTCTGGCTTAGAAGAAGTTCTTTTACCCACTGAGCCAACTTTCTGGCCCTGTAAGGTTTATTTGAAGCTGCCTGGCCATTCAGGACAGGTGTACTAACCCTGGTCAACCGGCTGGCAGATGCGGCAGTGACCACAGCGGGAACCTGCTCAGAAATATCTCTTGAGAGAAGTCTACCCAGATCACCTTCAGCTGCAAAATGAGCCATGCTTCATGTTCTCCTCCTACCTACGTATAAATAGTTCAGTTTTCCACTTCCTTCATTTGAGTTTTCAAGAGAGACATGATCCAGGAAAGACGGTTCTAGAAAGAGACCTGGGGAAGAGGCCTGCAGTTCTGGGGTGTCCTTGCTTCTCCTCCCCTCCCATCCAGAAGCCACCCGTGACTCCTGAGGCCAAACACTTAGCCCTTCCCTTTCTGCTCCCACCTGGGTGTGCCTCTCCAGAGCAGCTTAAATAACCTGGACCCGGGTTACTAGATTTTCAGTTGCTAATTTAAATCATTCATTGACCCATTATGGGATAGAAACAGAGAAGGCTGCCATTTTCACTGAAGACTATCTAAGGTTTCCAGGTTTAATTTTTTGGAGGGAGACACAAAAGCTTCTTCCTGCACCCCAATAACCAACCTCAAACACACAACTTATTGAGGAAAGACTTTCTATTTTTCCAACTATAATTAAGAACACACACTCTCTAGAAAAAAAACAAGATCGAAAGCCCTGCCTGAAGTTCTTTGATCACTATTCTTAATAAAAAGTCAGTGACTATCGGGAGAACCAATAACTCTAAGGCCTTGATTGAGCCGGGTTCACAGAGAGCCAGTGTCTAATGAGTTTTCCCTCCCTGTGTTTGCAGCATTTTGACACATTTGTTGCTTGTCAGGTTGGAAAGTGTTTGGAAGGGGGAATTGGCCAAAAGGAAATGCGGCTGCTGGCTGGTTTAATTATTTCTCTTTGTGTAGAATAATATCCTTTATAGTAAAGAGCCACAGTGCATTACCCTGTACAAATTGCTTTGTTGGTTTTCTCCCCACTGGGAAAGTCGGGGGCAGGCTTGAATCTAGCAGCTCTGTCCCCCGGGAAAGTGGGGCAGGCCTGAGTCTACCAGCCCTGCCTAGGGAACAGCACCTCCAGACTGACTGTGGGGCCTACAGAAGGCATCTGTAGTTTTTAAGGGGAAAGGCCTCCAAGTAGAGGACACGACTGTTGTGGGTTCCCAATCAGACCTACCATTGCCATCTTGCATATCCTTATTAAGTGGTAACTTGGGCTCAGAAGGGATTCATTATTTTGGGGAGGATTGACTCTTTTCATTCACTTTCTGAAACCTTCAACAAGAGAGGGTTCAGGAAGGACACGTGCCTCTCGCTGTAAGCATTCTCTGCGCTAGCTGAGCATCACGTAGCACGCAAACGGAGCAACCGCTTTTGTCTTGTTTACCCTACCTTGAATTTCCAACTGCATTTCTGACTCGGGCGGTCTGAATGGTAAGGGAGGGTCTGGACGTATCAGACATGCTCTAGGTGATCCTGCTGGCCAGCCTGTTTGGAAACAAAGACTCCGAAAGCTGGGAGAGGTGTCCAGAGAGGAAGTAGGTGTCAGAATCTTGGGACCCTGTACCTGGTCCTAGCTCTTGACCTTCTGTCCCAGTGGATCTAGCCAGAGCTGTGGAATTCACTTTTCCTACTGAATTCCACATGAGGCTGAACCAGTGACATGATGGGCTGTGGTCCAATCCAGCTTGTTCTTGTGAATGAACAGATTTTTAAACGTCATAGTCGTGTCCATGAGTTGCATGTTCTACATGGCTGTCAATGCAAGACAATGGCATAGTTCAGAAATAGCAGCTGGTATTATAATGCCCAGAGAACCCAAGACCCCTTGGACCTTTACAGGAAGTCTAAATTCTGGGTATAGAAGGTGGAGCTTCAGTCTTGGGAGATTATCTAGGGCAAGGGTTAGCAGGTGATAGAAGGACATATACTTAGTTGGCTTCAAATTTTAGGTAGTTATTGATTATATCTCCAATACTGCCTGGAAAACACTTCAACCAAAAGCTGATGTACAAGCATCACTCCACTAGCCTGGACTGAGTCACCAGCCACAATTACACACAGCTAGCTGGGGACATGTGTTGTGGACTGTGGACCACCAGACCCTGAATTTCTTGTAAACAACTTGTTTTCCTCTGCTCTGAGCAGCCTGCAGCTGAGCACAAGACCCTAATGGCAGGCTGGTGTGTCTGTAGCTAAAAGATCCCAAGAGCTGGGGCATAGCCAGAGCACTATGTAAGCTGCCCCTGAGCACAATAAAGGGGGAATTATTGGCATTCTTGTCTCAAGGACATCCCTGTGGCCCCGTCCATCTGTCTGTCTCTGTGTGTGTATGATTTTAAATTTTCAGCCTAGTTCCCATAGCGTGTAGAGAGTAGAGTGCAGAACGGAACTGGTGTAGTTTTATAAGTAGAGGACCTCAGTGAGATCACCCTCAGGAATGGTGAGGGTGGATTAAAATGGGTATGTGTGTTATGTGTGTTTGAGTAAGTCTTTAAAGAGACAGAGTATAGACAGTCAGATTATAAGCCACAAAAGGATGGAATGTGCACAGAGAATTTGGATTCTGTATATTGTGTTTTCTTTTGGTTTTTTTGACTGGAGAAAGGCATTTGATTCTGGGAACTGCTAAAAAAGGTATCTTGACTTTAAAATATGGGTCTGAGGATTTGTTGCTTTGGAAAAGATGTTCTGCTTTTGGTTCCACAAAAGATGAGGACCTGTGGATTTCTTCTAGACTGGTGTGGTTTGATGGACCAAGACCCCCTGAAATGTCGCTGTGAATACCCCCAAATATACAGTGCCCCCAATCAGCAGGAAGTAGTCTAGAAAACAACACCCAGAGCACTATATAAGCTGCTCCTGGGCACAATAAAGTGAGCATTCTTGACACTCTTATATCAAGGATGACCAGATGACCCGTGTCCCTGTGTCTCTGTCTGTCTGTGTGTGCCTCTTCACCTCTCCGTGTCATCTCACCCAGATGATTTAGAGCCCAGCTGGGCAGGACATGCCTGTAGTGCCTGCATGGAGGTTAAGCTTCAGCACAGGAGCATGAAGGCTAGAACTGAGAGGGAGGAGGAGAGGAAAGGCTTTTGAGAGCTAGTAAGCACTAGACCATGCCGCTGATCGTTTGCCTCCATGATATGTGAATAAGCAGTTCCAACAGGTTCTTCTCCGGAGTGCTCACCAGGAAGGAGATGCCCGATCTCTGCAGCCATTCAGGAAAGGCAAGTTCCCACCAAAACCAGACACATCTGTCAGGACACCTCAGACTCTGCAATGAAAACTGGCTACCAAACACGAGTCATTACATAGGTGACCAAAACTCCCCTGCTCCCACTTTGGAGGACGGTTTTGTATAAAGTTAAATATCTGTGAACAAAAGGGATGGAGAGATATAGCTCAGTGGTTAAGAACACCTATTGTTCTTGTCAAAGACCCAGGTTCATTTCCCAGAACCCACATGAAAGCTCACAAAAAACAATTGAAACATCTTGCATATGCCTAGTCTTTTTAAAAATTTTATTATTATTATTATTACTTTTTTTGTTTGTTTGTTTTTCCTGAGACAGGGTTTCTCAATGTAGCCCTGGCTGTCCTGGAACTCACTCTATAGACCAGTCTGGCCTTGAACTCACAGAGATCCGCCTGCCTCTGCCTCCTGAGTGCTGGGATTAAAGGCGTGGGCCACCACTGCCTGTCTATGTGCCTGTTCTTCAGAGGACTCTGAGAATGCTGACCATGTGGACTTCACAGAAACACAGTGCATTAACAATCATTATTCTTGTCACACAACAGAGCAATTCGAGAGTTAAAGAAATGGAAGCTTTTCAAAAAATGTCTCCAAACACCCGGCGACCTTGCAAAACGTAGATTCCAGCTTGAGCTCTCTTGGCCTCAAGACAAGGAAGTACCAGAAGCCATCTACTTGGCAGGAATCTAGGGGAGGCACGGAGGGTTCGACATGGTGTCGCCTTTGAGGATTCCCCAGCTTGGTCAGGGATGCAGACAGCTTTAACAAATAGTAACATGTGCTAAGGGCTGCATGAAAGGTGTAGACCAACTCCTGTGGTTGTGAAGGAACAGGATAGGAGGTGGGGGGGGAGATCTTTCTCTTCAGGGAAGAGAATTCAGCCCCCAGTAAGGGGAGAATTGACATCACAAAGGCTCTTCAGGCTGAGCGGGCTGACAGGACAAAGGCCCAAAGCAGAGACCGTATGTGCCTTTCCAGAACGGTGTGAGCTCTAGTGGGGCCAAGTGTGTCCTTGGCCTTCCACCATACAGAACTCTGCTTTTGTTAGACCTCCCCACTGTCCTCCAGTCCCAAGTACCTCACATTGTGAGCCCAGCAAAAGTAGGTCAACAGGAAGGGGCCGGGAGCCTGTGCTGAGGGCTTGGGATGCCATCTTCTGCCCGGCTCTGGCCACCTGCTCTGCTATCTAAGAACCAATAAAACAGAGGGAAGGTGGGGGCTGAGCATGCTGGAGCCACCCCTGCCCTGGCTGCTCACCAGAAAGCACTGGCTGGGGCTCTGAGGAATAAGGGCGGGAGAGCACAACTCTAAGCTTCTCTATTCTGTCTGGGACTCTGCTTCAGTGTGGTGGGGGTGGGGTGGGGGTGGGGTGGGGCTGGATGGGGTAGAGAAGGGGTGGGGATAGTGCCGGGCAGGGTTCGGAGTGGGGGCAGGTTGTGGGGGGAGTGCATTGTGGCTCTGGCTGTCCAGGAGAGTGCTCAGCCAACACTGAGAGGTAGAAACTCTGGGGCAGCCTGGGGATAAAGGGTCCAAGCCTCTTCCTAATGTGGAGCACTTCACACTTGGTATGGCTGTGAGGTGAAAAGTATTCTTTTCTCATGGAAAGAACAGAAATGAGAGAACAGAAGAGGAGAGCGCTGAAACCATATGCAGTCAGTCTGGCTTTTCTAAAATTAAAGTCTCTTTTAATAATATTTATGTGTCATCTGATTAGATCAGAAATACATGGCTACCACAGAATATTTGATTTTTTTTGAACAAAGAAAATAAAACTTGGAGCATCCACAAGACTCTCCCTTAGGGTCTAGATTGTCCCCATCTGCTTTCTGGGCACAGACCTAATAGACACATATCCTTGTTTGTCCCTACAGCATCACACTGGGTGCCCAACTCTGGACATGCTAGTCTCTTCTTGACTGACATGGCTCTTCCATGTCCCCAGAGAAGTCCCCACAGGCAATGAAACAATCTCTTTTCTTCTTATTTGTGGTCAGTCTTTAACATAGTAGCACACAGTAGAAAATCTTTAATTACTTGTTTAATGTGAGTTAAAGTAATCTTTAATTACTTGTTTAAGGAAAAGCTAGAGATGATGAAGTCAGACCTGGATAGGGCCCACAGATCTTCTGGTTATTTGAACAATATATTAAAATAATTTTCCCTCCACTATCCAATGGGCATATACAAGAAATTAGAACTTCAAATTGCATCCATAAAAATATGCAGCCCAAGGATGACACATAATAAGTCTTCAGTAAAATTATATATGTGGAGGGGGGGACATATATATCTTCTTGAATGCTTTAAAGGAAGATGGGCCATAACGGATACTGGCATAGAGCAGATGTTGAATGTTGTCTATCACAGGCCTGGAGAAAGCAGAATGAAGCCCCAGGTGGTCACTGTAGGGTTCTGTTTCAGAACGGTACCAGGGCTCTCCAGTGATCCAGAACCTGCAGATGGCCACACAGACTTACACAGCACGTGCTGGTATAGTATGGCAATTGGCACACAAGGCTGGCACACCGTCTGCTAGAATGAAGAAAATCGGGTACATAATTCAGTTGTAGTTTGAAGGTGGAGAAACCAGCAACATCAAGGAGAGAGCAGAGACCAGTCACATGGCCCAGTCAGGTGACAACTGCCTCACCAGTGGGAACCATACTCTGATCACTGGTCCCACTGACAGACTGCCCCAGAAGCACCCCGAGGGACAGACTCACTCAGACTTAGTGTTCGATCCACTATCTGGGTATTTCTCAGCCCATCAAGTTCACATAAAAGCCATCAACACAAAGACCAAACATAGACTGCTAAGACCATGCCACTTCCTCAGATATCCGGAGGTTCTTTCTTCAAAACTTATGAAAAGACCTTGGCTCAATGCTTAGGAGCTGCATGCTACTCTAAAACCATTTATTTCATCTCCCAAATCCTCATTCAGGGAGTAGAATTGTGCCCTGTCAACCATTGGCAGCATCTCCTCAACTAATGTGGATCCAATCTCCTTAAGTCAAGCATTGGGAGGCCATAGTGTGTGCCAGTTCCCCGTCTCTAAGGAGACCGTTGTGCCTGGCCCTGAGGAAGTCGTTTCTTGTCAGCTGTTCGGCAAGCACCCTGAATGCAGAATAAATTGGGGAGGGACAGGGGCTTGGTCCTGAGTAGAATATGACTACCTCCCTTGGACATGAGCCTGCCCAGACCTCAGTGAGAAGCCCCTTCTACATTTTCCCATGTCTGCTTTAATTTTCATTCCCGCTAAACCCCAAGGCTTCTGGAAAGAGGGGGAATAAAGCTCTGGCTGCTATTTCATCTCAAGTGAAAATAGATTCCTGGGATGAAACCCGTAAGACAAGCCGTTCCCTCATTGCAGGTTAAACTCTTCACAGATTCAATGTAGAATAAATTTAGATCATAACATTCATGAGCTAAATAGCTACACAGGCACCAAATTGAATTAGAATCCAAGGACAAGGCATCTCCAATGGCTGCAGCCTTTGTGCGAGCTGCTTTTCATCGCATGCCTGCTCGTTTGTCTCTGCACAGAATTGCCTTCGGGTTCGATCGTGAGTCGTCTTTCCTCTCGCGTATGAATACTTCAAAACAAAGCACGGAGTGAGAGAGAGATGCAGAGAGAGTAGCTGGAGCCTGAGGGGCAGCTGCTGAGACCCCAAGAGGTTGCTTTCAGATGGGTTTGGTTAAGCCCAGCTTCTCCTTCAGGGATGGACTCAAGCTTACTAAGTGTCCAAAGGGACCCCAAGGTAGAATACTGTTCACTACATTCCAGTAAAAAATCAGAAACATGGTGGGGCATCAATCCCCTTTCTGACTTGTACCCCAAATCTGAGAACACCATCTCTTTGTGTGAAGGCCAGTGTGATGAATGTCCCCTTGCATAAGGGGCCAAGACAGTTTGCTCATTGACTAACTGTTGAACATTGTCTATGGGCCTGGATCCACCTGAGGCACAGGGGAGAGAAGCCGTCTCTCCTTTTCAAGCTGGCCGTCTCTCTCATCACTCTGCTGCCCACAGTGTAGGAAAGATAAAAACAGGGAGCTAAGTATGAAATTTCAAGGAAAGCACAGCATGATGGGGGCTCAGCGCAGGGGCAAATATGCCAGCATGGGTAGCTGGGATGAAGAGAAGTTGGGATGAACTTGGAGGCTGCGAAAGGACCAGAAGGATGGCTGGAGGGAAGAAGGTTGAAAAGAGGACCCTGGGATGTGACTCACAGCCATCTGCCCCAAACTTAATACTCAATTTGCATTTCAGGCTTCTAAGCTTCCCTGGGAATCTCCTCACCCCAAACAGTGTTCCTGCTTGTAGAACAGTGGGAAGGGCTCTTGCAACTATGTTTCTGAGCCTTAAATGCCTGACTCAATTCCCACAGGGGGAAATGTTTCAATTTGAAGGAAACAGCTACAATAGCAGACAAACACCGATTTTACTACCTAATGTTTTCCTTCTTTTTTTGAGATCTGATCTCCTGTATCCCAGAGCATCTTGTAACTGATTATGAAGGTGAGTCTGACCTTGAGCTTCTGGTCCTCTTTTCTCCACTTCCTGAACGCTGTGTTTACAGGCATGTGCCGGGTTTTCTGCAGTGCTGGCTTTCAAACTTGAGACATGCA